>NC_051167.1:88957839-89239281 GCF_013339725.1 Rhipicephalus microplus
TTTGCCAACACACAACCCATAGGTCTAGCGAGGGATGTCCCCTAGTCAATACAAGTAGGTTTAAGACCACCCTCATGCTTCAAACAAACCTCGCACCGAGGCATCGCTTACCCGACTGCACGAGCTTCTTCACCCGGTGACGTACGGCCTGGCTCTGCTTCTTCCACCACCGAGAGAAGAAGATGTTTTCGGCTGACACGTAACGGCGCTTGCTGTTCTGCTCCAGGGCTCTGAGCACGCTGTCGTAGATCAAACGCACCGCTGCATGCACGCACATATAAATGATTATGATTATTAGTTTGATACGACCTACGGTATCGGTGTCAAGTAAGGTTAACTTTCGGGTGAAGATGGAGGCTTCATGGGACGAATAATTTTTCAACATGGGGTGTCACTCCAGTAAGCGTTGCGACAAGAGGTTTGGTTTTCTTCGCGGTTGTATTTAACAAAAAGACAATGCCATTTGTGGACACGTTGTTGATCGCCATAATTTGAAAAATAGATAATAGGAAACAGCGTGACCGAACGGGACACGACCCAAAGTTCTGCCTGTCTCTCTTGACCCAATTGTCTTCCCTGTTTCCCATGATGAAGGCATGCAAACAAGGTAAATTTTGGACTTTGGGGAAGACATACCACTTGAGAAAATGCTGGATCTAACGATCCGCCTGATTCAAGAGTTTTGCACGTCTCCAAAGCACATAATTCACTGGCTTCTTTCAAGTGAGAACAAAAGTTTACATTATTTTTTTTGATGGTTTACACCATTCATTAGATGCACTTAGCTAAACATAGATCGTGCTTTGAAGCTAATGTAGACATTAATAAACAGATGAAACAGATGCTTGTTACGCAATTTTTTTTCTGACAATTATGGAAATTGCATGCATGTGGGAATATAAAAGATTAGTTGTTCAATGCAGCAGCTTCTCTAGCGGTTTTGAAGGAGACAATACTGCGGTGCACATGTGAAACCACGGCTCCATTCATACCCTACTTTCCAACATTTCACGCTGGTGAAGTGCTACCAAAATGATAAAACACGTACGCTGCTCAGAAAGCAAAAAAGTTGCTCAGAAAAGTTTGGTGCGCACAGTCATTGTAGATTATGTCCAGCGTGTGCAGCCAGCCGGCGTCGTTGTGGCTGTGGCAGAGGACGTGGACGTTGATGTGACCAAACAACGGCTTGGGACAACCCTGCGAAAAAATGGCACAAGAGCAAGAAATACCTAAAAAACAGATGTATTTGATTCAGAATTATCTAATAGCAACACAAAAAGAATGGGCCAATAAATGTGGTTCGAACTTAAAAGCAAGCCAAAAATCAAACATTCCTTTAACATAGCACGCAGAAGTTATTTATAATATGGAATTTCTATTTTACAAATGAACAAGAACTACATATATACGAGAGTTGTAGTAGTAGAATTAGTTTCGACAATGAAAATAGTAAATATGTATATGTTCACAGGGATGGTGATGCATTGTGTGAACCTTGGTGCCAGCAATTTTTCCTGGCAACTTTTTTTTGTAATGAAGTAAGATAATGAACCACAAAATATTGCTTCCTGCTGATGTGGCCGCCGCGAGGTGTTTCTCATGTTATTTTTTGATATCCTATATATTTTAACAGGTGCTTGTTGGTGAGAGTCGATGTTTTTAGTTTCGAACGCGCTGAGAGATATTGAAGTCTTTCACAAGTTGTCAAGCATTCCACAAAGTTCACATAATCAAACTGGTGATAATGTGCCAATTTCACTACCTCATAGTTGTAGAGCAAGCTTAGAACCGAGAAGAATCAACACAATAGAGAGTTTTAGTACTGCGGAATGGTGCCACGTACGCATCACGCAAGCGTTTTGCGTTACGTGGCGTCCTTTGCCACTAATCAGCTTTTAGTACGCCGTAGTACCCGCGTACGTAACGAGCGTGAAGCGTGTTGCGTCATCTGGTAGATCACAATAGAAGTATGTGTTGTTGACAGCCAATGTGAGCCAATCCAAGTGTTATAGCCAGATTATGGCCATATTTTAAGCCACAGAGCTGGTCGGTGCTTGCCTTCGATGCCGCAATTTTGCAAAACTAAGTCTGGCGCTTTCGCGAACTCTTTCGAGAGCAGCGCGATCACCTCATACGTACGCATGCACGCATTTCATGCGTGCGTAGGTAGCGGCTGCGTACGTAACGCGATACGTGCGCGTTGCGGTCTGCGCATGCGCACTACGCAGAACGTGGCGTCCTTACGTACGCAACGCCGCCACGCCGCCAGTACTAAAACTCTCTAATACATAATGAATGCCAACTGGCCCAACATAACACACACAGATTTTCTTGATGTGATGAAGTGGCACAATGGGTCTGTGTGTATTCGTCCTGAAGAATTTTCCGAAAGTTCCTTTCATTTAATGCGCACCAGTCCGGTTCGCATACAACTACTCAATGCTGTCCAGAAGGCCCACGATGCGGCGGTGAGGTTAGGCCTCCCCGTCCCTACGTGGGAGCGGCCCGCGATCCTACCCCTATAAAACGGGGATGGAATCCTTAAGAACCCCAATAAAGTTTTTCATCCATCCGTTAATTCTCCTATTCCTTGAAAGCTTAGCCTCACCGCAGTCTCCACATTTTGGTATGTATGAAAGAACGTAACGATGTAAAACGAATGAGGAATTTTGATCGCTTAACAGCTTTTTTACAGCAGAACTATTATTATGGAGCTTTGTGCATATGGATTAAAATCATCATCATGAGTCGACACTCGTTGAATCATCTGCTCACGCACTGTGTGCAGATGACTAACGAAAGAAACTGCAATGTGCGACCCCTGCTCGATGTTTCCCGCCCATGCGTTAAATTTAAAGACGACATTAAATGCGATAGTCTTCTTTGCGATACTTGAATGAAGATATTTCGGTCTGTGTGTTTGTCTATCCCATAATTCAGCCACCCAGCCAAACCTTAAGCACTTGCTTAACGCCCAGTTACCTTTAACTGGTGGCTCCGTTCATACTTCGTAGCATTGCCGACCAAAAAGCAATTATTTAGCATATCTGTGGGGCAGCATCAATACGTAAGTTTATGTTGTGTTACATTACTGGAAATACATGGATACACAATTTCGAAGAACATCAGCGTTGTTTACGCTCCTCTGAAAATGCAACGTTATTCACGAAAACAAGACGGCCCGCAGAAGACTATCGTTTTTCGACGACATTTGCAACGAAGCACGCATATAAGTGGGCGATTTCTTTAGTGTATCACTTTTGGGAGTAGTATCATTTACCCTACTTTGGCGGCACATACGAGCTATATAACTTTTAGCACCATGAGACGTTTATACCATACCAGTAAAGAAACTCTAAAGCCGAGTTAATGTACCCAATGTTTGCCGTGTGTCATTTTTATCACGACCAACTGGCAGGCACTCAAATACGTCACAAGCGGTTTGTCAAGGGACGGCGACACAAGATCATTACATGCCAGAAATAGATGGCCCATGGCAAGCGCACAAGAGTGTTAGTTATTGTGTTATCGAAAAGTGGCACACACAAGTACGCATGTGGGTGGCACACCTTCCAAGTTCCATCAGTGGTTATCGTCATTTCTGAACAATCACGGGCGTAACGTTTCTCGTGAACTATGCCGCCGCCGCCGCAGCAACTCTTAAAGGACGCTGTGCCGGTTGGAGTATAACTGTAGTTAGGTGCGATTCGCTGAAGCGACTTATGCCGCAGCGTCCAGGGCTAACATCCTCGCGAACACTAGCGCTTCGTATCTGCTTACCTTTTCTGGTGTTGCTAATACTCATGTTGCGGTTAGTAGCGTTATGCAACTGCAGAGAATTGGTGACATGAAACATGTGCGGCTGCCTAACTTATGTCTGTGCGTGAATCGGTACGTATCTTTAGCGCCACTTCGTAAAAATTTCGCACAATAAGAAAATGAAAACACAGTCACCTTCCATCCGCATTCTTCGCATAACTTCGATTCTTCAAGGTACATAGGATCTGCCAAATTTTTGCCTCAAGTTTTAAAACCAGGGCTGTTAAAATAAAATTGTCATTCATGTCTGCAATTGCACATCAGGCTGACTGAGTATATCAGAGTCTCAAGAACGAAAAATAGTTGGTACGTTCATAATTTTCGACCTGCAGAATAAAGTATAGGGAATACGCAAAGGCGTTTGACGTCACGAAAATGAGCAAGCTTAAACTGGTGGAACAAATATGCAGTTTAGCAGAGTGGTTTTTTGGGCCAGTAGGTGCATGATCTGAAAGCGAAGGGTTACAGCAAGTTTAAGGCCGGAGCACAGGAACAGAGGAACGGAGAGGACAAGATTGGTCCAGCCTTGTATTGTACATTCCTCTCGTATTGTGTTCTCGTCTGTAACTTGCTGCAGCCTTTCACTTAAAAAAACAACTATGTAATTGCTATATCGCTTATAGAACTTCTTGAAAAAAGCCCCTGTTGGCTCACCTTTATTTCGCACTTGTTTCCCGCTCTCGTTGGCGTACACCCATGCAGAAGCAGCCATACAAGAAGCGCGAACGGGGCAGCCTGCCAGCGTCATCTCGCTGCGATCGCGAGGGATGTAATCCGACCACGTCGACACTGTCTGCCGTGACAGCGGATGCAGAAACGAAGCCGCGGCACCGACATGTTCCAGTGAGCTAAGTCACGTCGCCTTTTCCTTTACCCACTTGCTTCGACTGACCGGCAGCTCACAGTAATAGACACAAACGTCGACTGCTGCGAAAAGCGCACATATTTCTTGGGCTAAGCTCTTAGATGTTTAGATACGAAACTATAGTTTTTTATTATTTAGTGCTTCGACTATTTGTTCAGCTGTGAGTGGTGTGCTGTGGAGATGCTGGTATTTATCCTATCATGGCTACTGCATTTGCATAAAAACTGCGGTGTTAGAAAAGGTGGTTTCCGAAAAAAACTGGTAAGAACTTCGGTTTCACACAAAAGGCCCAGCCTTGAAAGCGAGAGCAGTGAATTGTGATGTTATAAGAAGTAAGGCTGGCAGCTGACTTTTTTTGATGCAATCTCACCTTTTTCTACAAAGAGCTTGTGTGAGAGAACACGGCAGCTCTAGGTACTTTTGCCGCACCGTCTCTTTGCATTGAGGGCGCAGCATGTTGAAAGGTACGAGCTGCCCCCTAACCGCTGCTGAGCATTGCCAGATAACGCACGCGCCAACGACGACCGCCCTCATCAACTCAAGGATCAAAGCTCGTAGTTGCTGCTCAATAGACACCCCCTCCACAACATTGTCTTCTTACGCTCTTTGAAGGCGGCAGCTCTTCGTCTCTTGTCTGTCTGAGCATACAAGGACCAGGTCTAACTGGCAGGGAGAATCTTATCGCATACTTCTGGGAGGTGTGGGGATGGGTCGGTTTGTTTGATCCTCTAAACCACGTTCGTCATCCCCGCCTGCTTGCTATTACGCGAAGGTAGATCGTATGATGCGCTGGGGCATCTTATCAATTTGCACTTTAACGTGACAGGACTGGTGACGGAAACGGTGAGGGCGAAAACCCCTCGAGACTGTCTATATAATGTCCTATCAGCAAACAAAAAAAAATTAGCCCCTGTATCTGCATGCTACACTGCAAATCTCGTCGAAAGAAGATAGTCTCATGTCTGGAGAGAGTGAACAAAACTTTTATTTAATGTTCTGCGCAAGGAAATTGGTGAATGGTATTCTGCAGGCGCTGCTTAGAGTGCGTCGAGCGTGCGGCGTAGGCGGACGAGCGCAAGTCGCGTCGCACGCGAGACATGAGCGCTATCTGGCTGTTATCTTGGAAAACCAAGCGCGCGGCGTGTGCGACCTGACTCGGAGGTGATAAGGTGTAGAACACAAGGCGGCGGGTCGGTGCCACCACCGTGTCGTATTAGCAAAGCGTTGGAAACACTTGCATTTTCGTGCAAGCGTTGCATTATCAGCACAGCGTGATAAACGCTACAGCCCTTAGAAATACTTATGTATGCTCTTTCTTGTCTTTTCATGGCTTCCGATGATTCTCATCATCGTCACTGGCTACCTGACCATCGGTGGCGAGCGTATTCCTGTCGTTCCTGTCGGCCCGCAGGTTTCCACCACCCCTGCGTTTTGGTGGCAGGAGAATTTTGGTCGCTGTAGAAAGCGGATAATTTAGTGTGAACTAGGGGTTAACGGGCCTGAACTTTAGCTGAATGGCACTATCGGTTTTATCGACACGCGAATCAGGTTCGTCCCGATGTGGACATTCTCGAAAGCCGCATTGTAGATACAACGGCGCCTCTTCTCCTTCCTCTGGTTCCTCCAACCTCTCTACACGATCGAGAGATGTCTCGTGGAGCGCGATAACGGCATCGATTTTGCCTGGTCACATCCATGACTTCATGTGGCGTCTTGGATGGATAGTATTCCAACACGGGACAGACTGGAGAAGTGGGGCATGGTCTCCTCTTCCACTTGTCCTAACTGTCCATTACTGGAGTCTAACCAGCACATATATAGGCCAGAGCAATGTGTCATTGCAAAGGTGTTTTGGAAGGCCGTTAACGCTGGTTTCCGTGACCTAGGTGTTAATCGCTTTGTCACATCTGGTTGCTGCTCACGTAATCACTTTGCATGCCTTCTAATAGCTGCGGGGGCTTTTTGTTTGTGGCGTTATAGGTACGAAGCTGTTGCGGCAGGTCATGGTCGTCGTGCTCTCTTTCCGACTGTGGAACGCTTATACACTGAACTTTTATCGTTTCTGTCGGAAGAATTGTTCTTCCTTGGGGAGGAAGAATTTCTACTGACAATGATCGCTGCCACTTTCTGTTCGTAGTTGACAGATGTGTTCGATTAGCTTCCCACCTGTCCTGGTTCTTATATCCAGGTCAGCCTGTCATTGTCTGACTAGTGCATGTAATCTGTATGTGTTTACTATTTCTATGTGTTTCTGTGTGCCCCGTATGTGTGTGAGTTCTTGTACATATGCGCTTCATTCTAATGCTGTAAATTATATAAATTGCAAAAATCTTCGATACCTGCTGTATAGATTTACTAACATCTTCCCCAAGTCTTGTAACTTCTGTACATATATCATCAAGTACATTGTTCATATCGTGAAAAGGGTATATATTTAGTGTATGTAGTCATTAGTAACATGTGTTTGGGACACCCTACGGTCTAGGACACTTTTGTTTAAATGTTTCATGTGTGTTGTGCTTTGTGAATTTGTTATTGTGCTCGTTGTGTAGACACTGGTTCCATAGGTTTGTTGCGTCTCACGATAGAATAGACTGTTTTTAAACACAGACAGACAGACACGCAGACAGACCAACGTTTTTGCGTTGAAGGTCCCCAAGAAAGACTTGTCTTAAAAAAAAAACACTCGGAGGACGTGAGCTTTGCCTGCAAGGGTAAGGCGTGATAGCGTAATCCAGCCTGGTGCGCATAGCCCTAATACACATGACAAAGAAAGGAAAGTTACGTGCGCCTAACATTAGCTGTTTCACACTGTCCTGCAATGTATTCTGGATGTAAAGTTATAATATCAAGTGCACAATACGCTAAAACATACTTCTTTTGCTAATTGCCAAAGTACTGGCTACAAGTCTGTGAGCCGCCACACATAGCTGCGCATCTGCACTCATTATCAATCGCTTCAAAAAATGGTCAAGGCTCAGTTCACTTGTTTTTGAGCCTGGTATGATTCTACGGTTGTGCCGCACAATACTACATGCGAAAGGAGACTCCACCCCTTAGATGACATATAAAGGGCTTTCTTTTTGGCGAAGCAGTTTCAGACACTGGCATTGCTTCATTGTATAACAAATGCCCGCTTGACACACCAAAAGCAGAAAGATGCGCAGTCTGGTAGAAAGTATTTGAGCCAGCGTGAACATATCTTACCTAGTAGCATCTCCGTTGGCCGACGTACATGCATTCACTCGAGCAATGCAACCGTAAGTTTTAGAGTGTCGAATACTCTTGCGACGTCTCTTTTGAAGCACTCTTCCTAAATTTACACAGATGCATAGAATGCATGGAAGCTCTTTTGAAGAATCTTATTCACAATGTTGTTCTTTTTTTTTTTGCACCCAATGGCAGTATGGAAGCTCTTTTGAAGAATGTTATTCACAACGTCGTTCTTTTTTTTGCGCCCATCGACAGTGGACACGGACACAAAAGGACTAAACGTGCTCAAGTGTATATTGAAATGAGGCTGATCTAGGATGAATATGAGGACAGGAGTACATTCTGTGAATATAGAAAGCCACCCCATTCCCCTAAGCCCTGTGCAGGGTATCAGGCTGAAGCACACTTAGGCCGACTCCTATGCACTTCAGTGGATGCTCCTCTTCCCATCTCTCTTCAGCGTCAGGCCTTAAACGTTGTTTCGCTTATGTAAATAAGTCTGTGTATTCATCATCGTAATGCATGTCTAACGAGAAAATGTTCTGCGGAAATGTTATTGGCGTCTATGACAACAAATGTTTATTCGACACGGCTCCCTGCTTTCCCATAGTTGCAGTACGAAGTGCTCGATCATCGTTAAATTTCTTTCTAAGCCCACGTGACTACCCAATGCGAATTTCGGCACTTGTGCCCGTTTCATTTTTGTTTGGGTGCACTCTCATATGACAAGGAAATCAGCGTTGTGGATGACCTTTACCAGCTAGCCAGGACCCGCACTCTAGAAACCATTGTATAATCTAGAATCTGCACGCATGTGAAATAGTTGCAATTTATATCTTTTACGAGGTATTAGGATGTTGAAGAGTATTTATATTGCGAGGTGTCCAACATGAGTTCTTGGGTCTTGGAAGCCATAACCACTCCTTTTTTTTTTCTCAATGCGGTGGCACTACGAAGGCCATCCTGGCTAAAAGTGCATGATTTTAAATTTTTCAATTTATTATCAAATCAAAATCACTGTTCGCTAATGTACATGAATTCATATAGTCCTATCTCTTGGAGCTTTGAAAACATTTGTGGTACTTTTAACTGAAGACATCTTTTTAAAAGTTTTTATACATCCACAATAAACCCTCTAAAAAATAAGGAAATGATTATCTTCTCACATGGGAAATAATCGAAAATCAAATCTGAGAGAAAAAACATTCACCCACGATTACATTACTGCCTAATGGTACAATTCTGAACGCCGCTTGGGGCTTGGGGCAAGGCCAACAACGTTTGAAGTTCTGACTTTTCCCATGGTATAGACTACGCCATAAATCATAATTGTTGAGAAGTATAGGACGGAACTCACTACGCCATTTTATTTGTCTTTTTGCGCATGAAAGAGGTACGCCCTGTAAATTTGTAAGGCATTATGAGTAGTTTGTTGATGCCGCATGTGGCTGATGGCAAGTAAGAAATATGGTTGAGCACTTTGCAGTGCGTGGGAAACATAGGGCCACAAACTTGTAGTGTAATTAGCATTGCGTGAAGACTGATCTTGTTTAACTCTTCTCCCACGCCATATTACGTAGGTTAACACGATTCGTCGCTTAACATGACGCCTGTACAGGGTCGTTATCGTTAATGAGTTTGATGCACCAGCGTAGCTCCGTAGAAGAGTAAGAGTTCTTCACATAATGTTCTCCTACAAAATGCTGTGTTAGACGTCGAATGCTTCCTTAGTAATGCTTGCGCGTTTATTGTCGCCATGTATTTCTACTTGTGCTTGCTTGATTCGTGTATTTAACGAGCATTTTAATACTCACTTTAATAAACACCATGAAAGAAAAAAAAGCAACATGTCTCTATGGTAGAGGTGAATGGCCCAGGTTCCAATCAAGGACATTTAAACTGGCTTCACTATTTCTGGCAAAACATTCCAAGAACTTCCACTCATGCAATTTTTAAGAGCTCCTTCGTTCAAATCAAGAAGGTTGAACCTTAATCAATCTTAGCTTATTTATTCATTTTTATATCTAAGCGCTGGGCATAGGCAATTGCTACATGCAAGAAGACGCAGGCTACCAGGACAATGGATTCGCAAGAGGCGTGCAGAAGATACCTGAACGGAAGGATCGGGAAGGCAGCACTACAAGTTTTGAAAAGCGCCAAGATGGACGAAACAACTATTCTTTGCACACCGCGACATGAGTCTCTCGCGAGGGAATCAGGCGGCGCACGCCGCGGCTCGAGATCGTGCACGCCAAGCCATCTCCGACACGCTGAGAACACGTACCGATGGCTGTCACGACGAGCATGAGTACATACCGAAGAAGTACTCAGACATTTTGGCATCTTACAGCAAGCAGAGAGAGTGGTACCCGCTGGCACACACAAGAGTCTGAGCAGAGAAGAAGCAGTGATATCGAGAAGACTACAAGCCGGAGCTTACCCGCACGGAACGTTGATGCACGCAATGTATCCAGGGACCTTCGGGCGGGACTGCAAGTTTCGCCCTCCGAAAACGCGCAAGACTGCGCCACATGCTGCTGGAGGGTCGACAGTTTGGACTTACTACCGTCGTCACCGCCAAGTGCAAACGCAAACGAAGAGAAAAAAACGGATCCTGAGGAAGTATTCGAAGACCAGTGGGAGGCTTTGCTGGTGACACAAGACCCTGACAACCAGCTACGGGGGCTCGGGCGGCGACAGCCAGCCATGGCTACCTTGACTGAGGAGAGCGCCCACTTTTGGGCTGAAGTACAAAGAACCTGGTACAAATAAAGTTCAATTCATTTCATTCATTGTTTACTTTTTTATGTCTATCGGTTACGCCACTGATGGCGACGGCAGTGGCAACAGCAATGCCGCCAAATAAAGGAACGGGTGCCTAAGAGTTGGGCTATGAAGGGAACAAAGTTGGAGGACGCTTGAGCTTCCTTTTTTAAATGTAGAGCGCGCAAGCGTACTGGGATTCTTTTTGCATCGGCTTCTCAACAGCTAGCGTTTTCGATGGAGGCGAAAATTCTGTAGACCCGTGTGCTCAGAATTGGGTGCACGTTAAAGAACCCCAGGTGGTCAAGATTTCCGAAGCCCTCCAGTACGGCGCCTTTCATAATCATATGGCGATTTTGGAACATTAGACCCCGCATATCAGTCAATAGCTTTTCTTCTCAAGGGCCACCTAAACTATACAGCAAGGAAAAAAAACGCATGTGCACTTGTAAACTGTTCCTTTAAAGCTATTCTAAGAATGTCTCCTACTGCTGACCCGAAGGTCTCAAGTTCGATCTCGGCCATGGCGGTTGCGTTTGGCTGGTGGGTGAAAGGGCAGATACCGCGGTACTTTGCAGCGTCCGTCCATGGTAAAGAAGAACACCAGGTAGTCAAAAGTTCGAAATCCTTCCACTACGGCGTATCTCAGAATCATATCTTGGCTTTGGGACATAAAACGTCGCATCTTGTTAATATTAAAATGCCGAAAAGGAATACAATTTCGAAGGGGCCACCATGACATTGTTCTTCGTTTGTGAGTGAGTGAAATGTCCGCCACGAGTTCGTAAGATACATCTTGCGCCTGCACGTCTGCATGCATTGTTGTAGCTGTGGTTCTTAATGATAATTAAGTATGCTTGAGTGGTTGAAAAGTGGTGGGCCTTTAATCGAATCAATCGTTGCGAAAATAGCACATTTTGACCCCTGGCGTGATTGCATACGCATCTGCTATGCCAGTTTACACGTGCTTATTTCAGTCCTCACAATACATAACACTCCTAAAGTGTTTTCTAACAAAGCGAATCCTTGCACGAGCGTTGCCTTGTGGTTGCACCCCCGCTTGCCACGGAAATGTCCTTGGTTCATTTTTGACACGTTTCAGAATTCAACACGAAAGTGCTTCACGCCGGAGTCCACCAAGACTTCCATGACGTATTTCCGGCCCGGAAACACGTCAGCAAAATAAACGCAACTACACGCCAAAAAATAATAAATGGGAAAAATTGTTTTGTGGCAGGGAGTCGAACCCGTTACTTCTCGGTCCACGACGGTCGCTGGTGGGCATGTCACCCACTGCGCCACCACCAAATCCGTCAAGGAGGCAGCACAAATGTGCCTTTTTTATTATTTTTGTAATTGTCTCTATCTATATTTGGCGCTCCCGGTTTACACTCATTTTTCGTTCACAAAGAACAGCGCCGAAGCTGGCAACGGAATTTCAGCAGATTCAGCTTTTTAGTGCTGTCGACCTAAATATACTTGACCAGGCTTTCATATACGTTCTCTGGCCGCCAATTTCCCGGTAAAGGATAGGATCTAAAGTTTCTTATCATGTATTCATTCGGTGACAAGGGTTGCCTGAAACGTGATTATCTGTCGAGGTTTTAGCTTGAGCACGTTGTCTCCACTGCCAGTCACCGTCAGAAGCTCGGGGGCGGTCATTCGCACATTCTTTACTTCGGGCCGCTGCTCGCTGTTCTCCGCCGTCGGCCAATAATCTCGCGTAGCGTTGGAGAGGAATTGGTTTGCCGCTAGAGTGAGTGGCTGCAGGTCACGCAATAGGTGGCCCACCAGCAGCCGCTGCAAATCAATCAATCAATCAATCAATCAAATCAATCAATCAATCAATCAATCAATCAATCAATCAATCAATCAATCAATCAATCAATCAATCAATCAATCAATCAATCAATCAATCAATCAATCAATCAATCAATCAATCAATCAATAAATCATGCATTCAATTAATTAATTATTTAATTATTTGATTAATTAATTTATCAATTAATTAATATAATTAGTCAATCAATAAACCAACCAATCAATCATTCAATCAAATAAACAATGAGATTACGCAAGATCATAAATCAGTCAGTCAATTGATGAGGAGGCTAGAGGGAGTAGTAATCAAGTAATCAATCAGCCAATCAAAGCATGGAAAGGTACGACAAGCACTTTACAGAAACAATTAATATGCATTTGTCACGCAGCGTAGTGATCAATACAGCTGAAGTATCAGACCGGCTAAGAAGTTAAATAAGCTATATACTAGCACATACATTATTATTGTGCTTTTATGGTTAACCACGCGCCATTGAACTGACAAAGTGACGTGTACACGGATTAACACACCATGCTTCAATCAATAAATCAGCTGTGCTCTATCAGTAGCATAAAAAGAAATCAAACAAAAAAAGTCAGTTGTCCCGCAAGGGCGGAACGTTGAATGCGGCAGTGACAAATTGTAATGTTATAAGAACTGAGGCTGGCCGCTAACTATTTTGAATAAGGTCTCGTGCATGGCTCTATCATGCTGATGTAAGGCAATGCGGCCACTCCAGGGCAGATACAGTTTCAGCACAGGGTCTTCGTAATTCCCGTTGACAGCGCAACATAGAAGGACAATTAAACCGTCAAACATACTATACGATAACAATGGCAACGTCAGCTTTTGCAGTCATTACTAATAAACGAATGAAGCAGCCAGGGTTAATAAAGTTAACTGTTCGCAACAGCAGATAAATTCAATCTTTCTACTAAATTTGTAGTTATGCATTCCCTATTTTTGGTGAAATTGCAATGTCAGATTGAATAAATGCTGACCTGTACGCCGAAGCTGCATAACATCTTATTAGCACATAGTGGTTCGTTTGGTTGATTACACCTGCGTGTCCCCTCCGGTTCAATTGAGTATCAAAGGATAGCGCTTTTTCCACCGGCTACCTATCTGTTACTTCACCATTCAATGAACGGTAATTAGTATTTGCACTCCCATACAAGATGCAGGTTTTACGAACTGTGTTAACACTTACGGTCACGTTGAGCATGACGACGGACTTGGTGATGCCGAGATGTTCCAACCGGAGCAGCACTTTGTTCGCCGACAGCCTTTCCAGCGTTAGCAGGTGAATTGTAGCTGGAAGTGGCGCACGAAGACCCGATACCTGTAAGGAGCGTATAATGACATCACGCGGTTGCTGGAGCCCCTGACAATTGTCCGGAGCACGATTCGGTGTTCTGGGTCTGATTTCAGGGCCCGAATGGACGCGTTTCGATGACGACAAAGTGCAGACGCAGCAGTAATCGGGCAGTAATCAACCTCTACAAAAAAAAAAAGACTTTTTGAAGAAAGATATCTTGGCATCAAGCAGTCTCTGCGACTGGGTTTATAGTGTCGAAATAGGCTCCCTAACAGTATTACAGTGAAAGTTTCGATTAATAGGGTCGGCAACCACAGATTCATCATATATTTTTCTTTGCGAATTTCCGCAGATATCATTACTTTACAACGAACCTGGCTTACAAATGGACGGCAAATTTCACCTAAAAGTTATCGCTTACTTTGTTTATACAGACCTAGCAGAAGTGGTGGACTTGCCGTTTTCATATCAACTAAATTTAGTCATAGAGCGAAGATTACCTACCTGTGTATGGATACTAACCATGAAATTATGGTATTAGACATTACTCTGCCAGGCTGCTACCCTTTTGCTTTCGGTAATGAATACTTTTCAGCAGGAGTACAGTACACAAGGTGCTTAGATGTGATGTTAGCTTTTTGGAGGAAGGATGTAATATTAACTGGTGACTTCAATTTACACCATGTGTCTTGGGGTTTTAAGACTGATGTAAGCGGGAGGCGCTTGTGGGAATGAACTGTTGGTAATCATTTATCTTGTATGAATTTTCCCTCTGTTACGTTTGTTAGAGGACCATCTAGATATGCTATAGACCTGAATTCCTGTAGCTCTTCACTAATAATATTTTCGTCAAAAATTTTAGATTCCGCAACAAACAGTGACCACCTTCCCATTAGTTTTAATGTTAACTTTTCCAGGATATTTTTAACTGACAAAATCGGCTCATTTGTAAATTATAACCCATTGAGAAAGGCTTGAAATATACTTTCATTCTTCGCAAGGATATGCAGGAAGACGATCAGGCTATGAGTCCCTGTGCGGTATTGAAAAGAGCAATAAAAAAGTCAACTTTTACAATAACCTGAAGCACAGGTAGATCGTTTAGCCCATGGTGAAACGCTGAATGTATGAGAGCGTATAGAAAACGGAAAGCAGCGTGGAAGCAACTTACTGACAACCAATGCCCAAAAAAAACTGGTGTGACTATAACTACATGGCAGCAGATTTTAAACGTACTGTACACAACTCAAAAAAAGATCACTATGAAAATAACGAATCCAGCTATCTGTAAAAATCAATCAATAAAAAGCACTTTTTAGGTTTTTGCGTTCCAGAAAAATGATACCATCATAAGACAATACTGATTATTCAAATATCTCACCTCGTGAAACATTCAAATTATTAGAAAATGTTGCTAAAGGATTATAAGATAGATTCCGATAAATAATGTCAAAACACAAAGTAAAGCCAATTGCAGGGGAAGGCTCAATGAAGTGACATTAGCGGAACTAGCGGATGTAGTGAGGCACTTACCTCCCGCAGCACCTGAACTAGATGGGGTAACCTCAGCAATGATAAAAGTACTATACGAGATTTACTTACATGAACTCCATAGTATGGTTTATTACTCTTTAAAAAATCTTGGATACCTGCGGATTGGAAACTTTCCAAAATAACTCCGATACTTAAAAAAAGTAATTTGGGTTTACCCTTGACAATGTAAGGCCAATTTCTATTACATCTAATTTGGTTAAAATAATTGAAATGGTATTGAATGTACGTATAATGAAATATATCGAGGACAAGTCGATACTCAACCCTAGTAAAATTGGCTTTAGATCGGGATGTTCCATCTGGTGTGCGCACGTGGATTTGAAGAGTCGTATACAGTTGGCTAGGCGTAGAAGAGAGTATTGTGCATTAGTTGCTCTAAAGATGGCCAAGGTGTACGACAAAGTGGGGCATAAAATAATAATACAGCAGGATGAAATGTATCGCTTACCAAACTACATGACAGCATGGGTAGCAGAGTTTTTAAGGGAGAGAGAGTTTTATTGCTTTCAAAGGGGTTGTTTTTCCAACAGATATCAGCAATACCGTGGCGTACCACAGGGGGCAGTGCTCTCACCGGTGTTTTTTAGCATCTTTCTCAGCTCGATTCCAACACATAGCAATATTCATTTGTATGTGTATGCAGATGACATTGCCTTCTTTTCGACATATAGTGATTTGCAACTACTTTGTCAGACATCACAGAATTACCTAAACATGATAGAAAAATTGCTTGAAAAGATCCAAATGTCTTTACACGTAAACAAAAGCGCGCTTCTAACGCTGTCGTTCAAAGATCTTGTCAACATCTCTCTACTGTATGGCACAGAGCTGATTCCCCAGGTGAATTCACTCAAACATTTAGACATCATGTATAAAAGCTCGTTAAATTATAGAAGTCACATTGACCAAATTGGTTGCAAGGCAACACGGGCCATGAGGTGGTTACGCAAGCGTTGGGACACCAAAGCATTAAACCAGTGGCTTTGTTCTTTGCCATGGTCAAGAGTTGCGAATTTGTAAGAGCATAAAGTCGGATTGGCAACCCTTGGTAGTAGGAATATTACAGAATAGACGCCTTCTGTACAATAGCACTTGACGTATTCAGACAGAACAGGAAAAAAAAAGACAGCAACTACGTTGAGTTTGGCACATCTTTCGGCATATTCGTAGTATCAGTATAAATACCAGGCTCGCTGATATCAAAGTCAGTTGACAGGCGTTACGAAAAAAATCTACTTCACTTTAACTTGGAGAAAACCAGCACGGGCACTACTACTACTACTACTACTACTACTACTACTACTACTACTACTACTACTACTACTACTACTACTACTACTACTACTACTACTACTACTACTACTACTACTACTACTACTACTACTACTACTGCTGCTGCTACTACTATCATACTACTACTACTACTAATACTACTACTACGACGACGACGACGCTGATAATAAGGCAATACAACAGACTGAGACAGCTCCAATGTAAAGATGATAGCGCACGTCTCCTCCTCTTTCGCATTCGCATCTTTTCAGCGCTATGACGTTATTTATGTCCTTAAGCCGCGCACCACCTCGACTGCTAGGCCTCACTAGTGTAGCCTTGCTTTTTGAGCATAAACACTCATAACTCAACCATTTTAAGCATGGACATGCTGCGTTGTCACGAAGGGTGTTCTTATCCTAGTGCCGGTAATCACCTTTTCTTTGGAGGGTTTCCATCCAGCGGGAGCGAACAGCACGAGTGGTCTGTAGACCAGCTGCAGCGCCTGCGGCCGCAGAATTTGTCCCGCCTCTACTATGGAGCCCAGGAACAACCGGTGGGTGCCTTTTACCACCAAGCCGGCACCGTCTCCGCCGATTTCTTGCAAAGACTCGCCCACGCCAAGATTGTCATTGGTGCCGTGACTGCGGTGCACCTGCATTGGAGATCCGCCCCCGAAAGTTTTACGGATAGATCTGATGCTTGTCCTTTAAAAAGGGGAAGGTGCCGTCGGCTGAATAAAGCACTTGTATCGACGTGGTTGCACGTAATCTCCGCCCAGCTTAAAGACCACCACCACCCTCCATGATCGCGGGACAACTGGCACAGCAGCTAGCGGCATGCGAGCCTAGCACGTTGGGGAGCGAGCTGAGGCTCAACGACGCGTTTTGCTGCGAACAGAGCTTTGGAGCCGCTGTGCCAGATGTCACGTGCTCATAGAGAGCGATGGCTAGCTTTGGGCTGGGCGAATATTACGTGCCTCGACGTAGCTACAAGCGCCTTATGCCGGTGGCGCCTTCCCTGTTTCCAAACACGGAAAAGGTATATATGCCTAACTGCGTCATTCACAAAGACACCAGTCACTCGTTTTCATTACGAGTGCGCGTCGAGTATTCTCATCTCATTGCTTTTTATGGTAACACCAAAACAAAAGTTCAGCAAAGATAGGTCTGTGTAGTTCCAGGTTCTAGGTTACGGTTACAACTTGAAGAAGGGCTGATGAGCAGGCTAGTTCGTATATATTCATAAGGAAACATTGGGAGCGCAAACTAACAGCACACAAGAAAGGAGAGTTAAGAAGCTGATGGTATAGCTCTTCATCAGAACGGGGTTCTGCAGGTAGTTACGAATACTCTTGAATTATCTTGTCACCTGACCGCCGAACAGAGGGTGTGTTCTACGTTTGAACCTTATTCCATTGTGTTTGTGAGGGTGGTCACAGCTCAGGTGTGATCAGTTCGCTGTCATTAAAGTCCATTACCATGAGTTCGAGCTGTCCAGAGCGCAGGCTGCTGCCACCCTGTGTGCGGTCCGGAAGAATCATCATTTGCAGCCCTTTGGTTCGGTCCTGCGACAGGTAGAAACACAAACTTCAGCTTTCTTAAAGGGATACTGACGAAAAAAAATCTTTTGCGGCCAAGGTTTTCAACCAAATTGAATAACTGGGTCATCGAAACAATGAATACGAGCCTCTTTCCGCAGCAAAAACAATAGAAAAATAACGATCGCCAATGAAGTTTTGACAAAGTGGCCACTCCGTGCAAACTAGAGGAAGCAACTTCACAACACCCGAAATGGGCAAGCCAACAATGCCAGCTGTTGCCGGCGTCTCTCAACTCGCCTAGATCCCCTATCGGTGCCGGTAGCGAAAAATGCTCCCTGGTCAAGTAAAGCATCGGTGCTATTGTGGAAGGGGTGGATTGGAAAAAAAGAGAGGTGGAGAAAAGGGAGAGGAGGACATGTAGGAACACGTGCACTCTGCTTGTACCTCAGAGATGTGACGTCACTGCCCACGCTCGAATGCAGCCGCCGCGCGCTAACGATCCAATAAATATACAGCCAACTGCTCGAAAATACGGAAAAGAAACTGAATTCGTCGGAGCAGTTGAATCTTCCGAGTAGAGTTTCGAAATTACGGCACTTTTTTCAAATTTCGTTCGGTATTCCCTTTAAGCCACATCGGCAGACCTTGTTGAAATTGCACTGAATACAATGAAAAATGGGCTGATATACTGCTGCTTCATCGTATCATTCAAAATTGATCTCAATATCTAAACACACATACGAAGCTCGATTTCTCTTGAAACTTACTCTCAATTACACTCACTCAATTTGCCGACCTAACTTTTGGCAACAAGTGACCCATATTTCATGAAATGTGCCTTGGTTGATTAGTAGTAGAATGCGTAAATATATATGTGACTCATGTGCTATCTGTTGCGATTTCGTGGCGTGTATGTATGTGCCGGACATTTACTTTTCCCTATTTCTGTCTGAGTGATCTTGCTGCGTGCGTCATTTGTGACTTCATTGTACTATACTACGTTACATGAAAACAAATAGCATGTACAGCGTTGTCATGTAATACAAGCGGTTCCCGGTGTAGCGTTGTAGTATTGGACAGTGCTTATCTCGTCATGTAAGGCACCTAAATAGATGCAGGTCCTATCAAAGTAACGTTGACATGTTTCGAGGCATTCCCAAAGCAAAGAAATAATTTTCGGGGAATGCCTGCTCGCTGAAGGCCATGATCATTTGAGAACAGCCTTTTTCATTTTTTACCTATAGTAAAACACACCCTCCCATCACAATAAGCGGGAAAGGCGGGCTCCCAGATGGCCTGCCCCTGCTCCCTCCCTTATGACTACGGGACTCTTTCAAGGCAATGCTTAACTTGTGATACAAAGAAGGCTCTAATATGCCTATGTTTATCTTGGTATGCTATTGCTGTGCGTGTAACTAAGAGAACAAAACATTGGCCCTCTGCAGGAAGAAATGTTCTTCTCTCACTCATGAAATAGGCACAAAAACACGCTCAAATTCTTTGCTTTCTTGTGCATTTGCCTAAGGGCACGGAAAGGCTAAAGCAGTGAGTGGTTTGTTGGATGATTTTGCAATTATCTTTATCCACAGTTGAGGCGTTCCCTTAAAAAATATCGGGGTATCCTTAAACTACGAACTTGAGAGTTGAACGCGACAACATTATGCTGTCCCCAGAGCTGTATTTACGCACTTAATACGTACTTTTTATTGCATGATCTTACTCGAGAAGTTTAAACTGTGAGGTACTACAATCAAATCAATAATTTGGTGAGTGTATTGCATCATTGAAGCTTTCACATACGGCTGCATATGTGTAAGGGGTCCAATGCTTTGAAGCATAAGCAATTAGGCGCGTTAAGCCTTTTTGAACTTTTTATGCAACCACTATGCGGTATACGCGCAGAAATATGTGTGCCTTTTGTAATAGGTGGCCGTCATTACACCACGAAGTCATTATGATAATCACGTGTTCTGACGCCTCATGGCAATGTACGATTGTAGCACGCAAAATTAAATTTTTCCATTGAAATTTTAAATTAAGGCCCACCAGTTTTTAACAGGTTATACGATTACCCTCTAAATGCACAAACGCAAAACAGGATACCCACGGATGTTTCTGTGGATCATGAAAGGGCAGGAGTGGGAATTCGCTCTGAATTGCTATAGGCTGGTCGTTCGCTGTGAGGCTCCCAGATTTCACACCTGTTTTTGAAGCTGAGCCGTTGGCTATCATTTTGGCGCTACGAAAACTCCCACCAGTGGCGAGTATTGCAGTCATAATTATTAACTCTTTTTCGATATGCACAGCTTTAGGAGCTTCACATAACTCACGAGCTGTAAAGACGGCACGCACGTCAGTTGCACTTTAGCTGAAGCACTTCAAATTATTAGGAATTCCAGGTCACTGTGGATTACTGGTAAATGAAATGGTCGATTACTTAGCGCGAGCATCGTTTGAGGGACGTGTGGTTAAGGTTCTTCCAGAAATGGAATATATAACAGCAATCAGATTTGATACACAGCCGCTTGCACTGATAACATGGAAACCGTACAATGGACAGAATATCAGTATTAAAGCTTCTATAAAGGCTCAATGGACTCCGTCTCGGCAAGCAGAAGATACGATCCCCAGACTTCGATGCCGTGTGCTCCCACTGAACATTTATTTGCCCAGGGCTGGTCTGTCAATATCGCCCCTCTGTTAATTTTGCGGGGATACAGAAACTATTTAACATATATTTTTCACATGTCGCAGATAACACATATAGTAGAAGGAGAGTACGTTTTACTCTACTTTCAAAGACAGGACTAAATTTAAGTGCAAAAATTGTACTACGCTTCGTGCCTCAGGTTTGGGACGTCGCCAAAGCAATGTTTTTGACCCGGTTTGCAGTAACATTCAACCTTCCAAACGTACTTCATGGTAATCCTTACTACAAGAAATATTCTATAAGAAATATATGTGTATTTAAAAAGAAAAACGTAATAATACAACACATTTGAGATTGCTATATGATCAGGTTAATTTTACAGTTTGGTCTACTAGCACAAGTGCATAGTGCAATCAGAATTTTTTCATCACCCATGAATTCCTTTTTACTTGTCACCCATGAATTCCTTTTTACTTGTTTAGTTCTTATTCATTTAGCATTGCTGAAATAATCCACTAAATTTAAAACTACGATGTCTTGGCCGATTGGCCACATTTGGTACGTGCCATACTTTGCAAGGCACTAACAAAACAAAACAAAAATGGGAAGGTAAATCAAACGCGTGTTTGGTATGCTATCCTACGCTGGGGGAAGGGGTTTAAGGATTGAAAGGTAGATTGAAAGAGGAGAACACACCAAAAGGTACACGTGAGCCTAAACTATACAGTGTTGTGTTCTATAGTAGTTGACTCAGGATTTCCGGCGTATCACGTTTATTTGTAAACCGTACAGTCATGGTGCTATTTCAGATCACTTAGGAGCGCGCTGAACGGGGAACATCACAGACAAAGACAACACAACGTGCGCACATGTGCATGCGTGCACGGGCCCAATACAACATGGCAGCGACGTACCTTGATATAGATCCACGAAGTGACAGGATAGTAGTTTGAAGGAATGGGCAGCTTGTATTTATGCAGCGACCTTCTGCGAAGAAACGAACAAATGGAAAGTGGTTCTTTATAAAAAAATCAAATAATATTGGGCGTTTCATGCGCCGAAATAACAAGAAGGCTAAGCCTTAGCAGCAGACTCGTCATCAGTTAAGGCCGCTTAGAGTTCTTGAACGGGTGTCTTTTCTTGTTTGGTCTCTAATGAGATATCACTGATTTTACTTTCGCAAAGTGCATCGTCAAAAAAAAAAAATTCACCATTTAACGATTTCTTGCACAAGATTATCCTGCGAATATTGAAAGTTGATCCTACGACATACCCTATACGACGAGGACAGTTGCCCACACTCACATATTGAGATACATATAGTGCATCAAATCATTGATCCTTTGTTATAAGCATGAGTGATCCCAGTGTTTTATCATGATCTGGAATCTATTAAAGTGCCTTTTGTAATACCTTTTCTTTGATGTATATACCATCGCATTTAAGAGAAGCGTGCTCCAAACTTTGCAACTGCATGGCGACATTAATTTAAAGCATATCCAGGACCTCCAATAATTGGGTGAAACAGCTTATACTGCGACGCTTACCATCCATAGCTATACATACTGACAAACCCCCAAACCTAAAAAGAACTGGTGCAAGTTTAGAGACCCTTCTAGTTAGCGCATGGTGGCATCGCTTCTTGAATATTGTTCCTGCATACAAATGGAGCGCCACATTTTGTAAGCTCCTAACTATACAGCGCTTTGCTGCGAAAGTATAAAAGGCATAACCAATTGTTACGCGATACCTCTGACCACCTACACATGTATAAATATTCCTCTCAAATCTCAAGACTACATTCATTGGCTTCCTGTAAACCTCCAGAAATAACTTCACTGCATGTTGGCCGTAACGCAGACAATCCGAGATTCACACGGCAGAGTGCTTACATTCGGCGCATGTTCTTCCATCCATTGCCATCTGTGTAAAACTCTGAGCTGCTGAGGTTCGTATGGAATTGGCTGACAACGTCGCAACCGGACATCCGGCCCCATCCAGTGCTCTGCATGCTGAAAGAATAAGTGTAAATCAAGTAGACGAGAAAGCCTACAGGTGCTGTGCTAGACATACCCTAAGAGGTTAATACAGCTGTGGTGGTAGCTGTGTAGCTTGAAGATGTGTTTACAGCTGCATTTACATGTCTACAAGGATTTAGTAGCTGTTAATCACTCTTTATAATCTGAACTAGGTTAAGGAAATGCAGAGACACATAATACACTACATATATCCAAAACAGGGCATTTTCACTCATTGTACTAGGGACTGTGGTTCACGGAGAGGTCACCCCATTCAGACAACTTGGTCGCATAATACGGGGGCATAGCCAGGGTTGACCTCTTTGGGTCAATTCAACTTTTATCTTCATTATCCGCCATGTCGAAACTGAGGAGAGGGCGCGGAAATGCAGAAGCGCTCACCGAAAGTTGTACAAGCTCTTGCAAAAAAAAAAGGGATGGGTTATGTTTTACAACTGGCCATTCAGTGCCGTCGCATTAATATTTTGACATGCGTTTCAGTCTATCTCCATACGAAGAATCAGCAAAGAAGAACGGGTCTGCTGTATTGTATAGCACCACTCTTGAGCTTACCGGAGGTGAGCCGGACATGTCAAACACTGCAAATGGGCTCGTGAAATCAGCGACGTTTATTTATCAGTAGCTGTGACGGGTAGAACGCTATTGCGCTGCTAGGCGACTGTGATGCGAACTTAGCTAAGTGCTACAGCGTGGGAAGGCTACTGTGTAGCACTTCTGAAGAGCCAGTCTTGCAAAGAGAACCACACGTGCTGTGAGAACCTCGGCAGTGCTTTACCACAACCATACGCATTGCCACGAGGGTGGGTCAGTGGAGGGGGAGAGATGGTAGGCAGTGGCGGAGGAGGTTGGCTGCTGTCCCCCCAAGTCACATAAGAGGAGGGAGGGCAGAGGTGAATGGTGCCCTTTAAAGTGACTTAACTAGAAGGGGGTTGCGCCATGATGAACAGTCCTACACTGAAGAACTAGGCGCACGCTCATGATAGCAACCACTGATTATCAGTGAGTCCTGGCCTTCCCCGCAAGTTTTATTGGGCGCTCAGATTCGGAGAGATGTATGTTTAGGATCAGCAACAGGAACATAATTACAGTTTCGTCAATGGTCCCACAGTCCAGGTGAACTCAATGAACGGACTATCTTTCTGCAGTGATATCACTTGCGAAATGTAGTCATTGAAGATCTGGTGGACCTCTTGAACCACCGGCCCCTGTATGTTGCAACAAAGGAAAATAATACGAAGTTCAGTAACTTGGGTGCACGGTCAATCTAAAATGCTAGCTGTTCGAAACTAATCATCACAAACACATCTCGCGCACTAGAAAAATCAACACTCATTAGAAATGTGTAAAGGAATGCTACGTAAAAAGAACTCTGTTGGAATTTTCTAAACATTCACGCAAGTGGAAGGTACATAACAGTTTACTGTTACTACTCCGATCTACAGGGCAGAAACCTGGAAGCTTGTGAGAAGGGTTCGATTTAAACCGAGGACGACGCAATCAGCTCTTGAAAAGAAAATGACAGGTGATAGAGGTAAGAAGAGAACAGAATGCTTGAAGGAACAAAGCCGCGTTAAGGACGTTTCACTCGAAAGGTAAAGTGTATATGTGGAAGGCAGGGTAACCGTCAGTTAAAAAAAAGTAACAGAATGTATTTCAAGAAAAGAAAACATCCTGAAAGGAAGACGTTAGGTCTGCAGATGAGATTTAGAAGTTTGTGGCGATAGCGTGATCGCGGAAAGTTCTCGAACAGGCTGATCGGAGGAGCATGGGAGATACCTTTGCCCTGCCGTGGTCGGGCTGCTGCTGAAGACTGTGACGAAGTACAGGCGAGCTCACCTTGATGACACGGTGGGTGACGTGGTCTCCCATATCCCTCGCTTCACTGTAGGCACTGAATACGTAATGGCCTGGAGGGCAGGCCGCGTCGGGACTGCTGCTGCCGAATGCGTATGCTCCGAAGGACTGGTGGAGCTTGACGGACGTCTTGGCCTGTCGCAGTAGTCACTCCTGACACCAGGCCCGTGCCAGCCTCTATCTCGACGCGGTACCTCTGCAAGAGTATGATGTGGCCTGATTGCTGTTCAAGTTGACTTCTATTTCAGGGTGCATTATTTACACACATGGGCTTGAGAAACACGTCACCTAACTAAGTTATGGTTCATCTTTGAAGGTCATTTGAAGTTAGGTTTCAAGAACGACGTGAATGTCAATTTCCTAAATGACTAAAATATTGAGGCAGGTTTTCAGATATAGAAATTTTAGTTCTACGGAGATGTTTGAAATAATAGCGGCACATGGACGCCTCGCGAGAAAAAAAAATGCTGGAAAATCGTTCGGTAGCTTACCCAAACAAAGTTTTATCAACTGAAATGGCTGAAGTGATAACGTGAGAAAGATTTAGCAACGTCATAAAGCGGTCACCGTGGGAAACCACGGGCTGCCAGTGAAAGGCTCGCGCCTCGCATAAGGGCAGGTGACGTGTTTGAAAAGCCTCATATACATCGTTAGATAAGGTAAGGAGTTCCTGAGCGTTGCGTTAACATATCACTCATGTCGGTGCCTTTTCTAGTGCAGGCATGTGTTGGCATCGTCGTGTAGCTCTGAACTGCAGCGCAATTAGAAATGGGAGCTCGCCAAATAGTAAGTGTGCGGCTTCTACTTCAGCGCTTGATTGTCGATTTATCAGAACACAGAAGAAGGATGATGTTTAATATTGAATGCCGCTTTGCGTGCAAAACGCGAATGGGTACAGCTTTCGACAGTACCTGGTTTTCGATGAAATTGTCCTGCTCGTGGATCTCGAGGAAATTTCGATGTTTAGTCGCCGCGGCTTTTGTGCCCCGCACGTGGTATATGCTGGCCCCCAGGGGTGGTACGTTAGCCTGGAATACCAGCGAGGACTTGGCGGTGCCTTTGCTCTCCGGGATTTTGTGGCGGTGTGGACCTAACGGCACGACCTGCGCCATGGGGACATGTATGACCTATAAACAAATAACGAAGATAGATAGATAGATAGATAGATAGATAGATAGATCGATCGATCGATCGATAGATAGATAGATAGATAGATAGATAGATAGATAGATCGATAGATAGATAGATAGATAGATAGATAGATTAGCGAACGATTGAACAACGAAACGAATAAACAGGAGACTCAGGACCGGGTTGACCCTTACACCGGATGCTGCCAGCTCAACATAGAACTGGCCACATTTACCACTCGGTGCTAAGTGTTCATAGCTCTCAGTCTCAGTGATGAAAGGAGGTGCATACCATATTTATGGAAATGTGAAGAGCTTCAGTTGGAACGCCCTATGCACCTCTCGAGCAGGCCGGCCTTCGCTATACAGTGACGCGACCAGCTATAATTGCTGAAAACTAACAGATTTGACAAAACTCTGCTTCACTGTTTACGCAGCCGCAGCCCTGCAGCACACATATTGTGATGTAACAGTAAAGGCAACCTTTATTAGGCCCGGAAGACACGATGAAGCGACCACGCCCAAGGCACAGAACTCAGACAAGCCAAGTCCCCACAGCAGAAGAAGATGACGACCACTCATGATGATGAATATGTGTAAAGATAGATGATGTGCTTAATGAATGCCTACACTAACTCCCCCCCCCCCCCCCCCCACGTGAAAGCGGTCATCCTGACCGCAGTTCTTGGCCCGCATTTTAAAGCGAAGATGAACGCCGTATGAAAGGCTTCATGCGGGATACGTGGACTATTTCTGCTGCCCTGTAGCGGCGGTCCGTCGGAAGAAGAACGGGTGCCACGCGATAATTCACAGGAGACGTTTGCTCCAAGACAGTGTAGGGGCCAATAAAACGTAATTGAAACTTCTCGCACAGTCTGGGAGTGCGAATGGGTGTGAGAAGGAGGACTTCGTCGCCAGGGCTGAAAGACACGGCACGATGGGAGGCATCATATTCAAGCTTGCGATCCTGTTGCTTGGCTTCAGTGTTGACGCGAGCCAGCTGGCGGCAATGAAGTAGACGAGACACGTATTCTTCACTTGAAGATGAACATGGTTTGACAGGCGCAGAGAAGAACGAAACATCGAGGAAAGAAGAGGGGAAGCAACCGTGGACGAGGTAGAACGGCGAGTAACCGGTTGTGCGCTGTACAGAGGTATTATACGCAAAAGTGACAAATGGCAAAATGGTGTCCCAGTTTCTGTGGTCGGGTTCGATATACATCGCAATCATGTCTGACAGTGTACGATGGAAGTGCTCAGTCAGGCCGTTCGTCTGAGGATGGTAACTGGAGCTTGTTTTGTGTGTAGTGCCGGCTGCCTTGAGCACTTCTTCGACGAGTGCTGAAAGAAATACTCTTCCACGGTCGCTCAGGATTACACGAGGAGCTCCGTGTCGAAGGATTATTGCTCGAAGGATGAAGTCGGCCACTTCCGAAGCTGATGCAGAAGGCACGGGAGCTGTTTCGGCGTAGCGGGTCAGGTGGTCGACAGCTGTAACTATCCAACGATTGCCCGTGACAGTTATAGGAAGCGGACCATACAGGTCAATGCCAACTACCTCGAATGGTTGCAGGGGACACGGGAGCGGTTGTAATTGTCCACTTCGAGTTGATGTAGGTAGCTTGCGACGCTGACAAAGGGCGCATGAGGCAACGTACTTCGCGACACAGGTGGACAAGCCCGGCCAGTAGTAGTGACATCTTATGCGGTCATACGTTTTCTGGAAGCCCATGTGTCCAGCAGACATGTCGTCGTGATATGTCTTGAGGACTTGAGCCCGAAGAGAGCGAGGTAGAACGGGCACCCAGCGTTGACCATCAGGGTGGTAGATATGACGGTACAGGACGTGGTTGTTGAGCTTGAATTGCGTCAGCTGTCGGCGAAGACGGGCGTTAGGGGGCCGGCAAGTCCCGTCAAGACGGTCCATGATGCGGCGACAGTAAGGGTCAGCACGTTGGTGAGATAAGAACAAACCACACTCGCTTGGAGAAGATGGGTCCAAAGTAGTTAATGACGAAACATGTAGGGAAGAGACGGCCGAAAGCTTCTCGTGTGCAGCAGTGGCGGGTTTGTTAAGCGGCTCCGAAGAGAGCGGGCAACGCGAAAGGGCGTCGGCGTCTTGATGCTTGTTTCCCGACTTGTATGTGATAGTGAAGTCGTATTCTTGTAATCGAAGAATCCAGCGACCAAGGCGGCCGGACAAGTTCTTGATTGTCGAGAGCCAGCACAAGGCGTGATGGTCCGTAACCACAGTAAAGTGGCGGCCGTGGAGATAAGGTCGAAACTTTTGTATCGACCATACGACCGCTAGGCACTCCTGTTCGGTGATGGTATAATTCTTTTCAGCAGGGGTCAGTGCACGGCTCGCGTATGCGACGACTTTCTCACGAGAAGATTTGTCTCGCTGTAGAAGAATTCCACCAATGCCTCGACCACTAGCGTCTGTATGCAGGAGCGTAGGCGCGGTTTCGTCGAAATGGCAGAGGACTGGTTCGGATGTGAGTGCACACTTCAGTTGGGCAAACGCCGCTTCACATTCAGGAGACCACACAAAGGCGACGCCTGATCCGAGCAACTTGTGCAATGGTGAAGCTATTGAGGCGAAGTCTCGAATGAATCGGCGAAAATAAGAAGCGAGGCCGAGGAAACTGCGCAAATCTTTGGCTTTTTCAGGACGCGGGAAGTGTTGGACAGCGGAAATCTTGTCAGGATCGGGACGAATACCGTCCTTGCTTATGATGTGGCCTAACACTTTAATCGTCTTGCTCGCAAAACGGCACTTCTTGGTGTTCAGCTGAAGGCCTGCGTTTGCAAGGCACGTAAGAACTTCGTCCAGTCGTTGCAAGTGCTGAGGGAAGGTTGACGAGAAAATAACGATATCGTCTAAATAGCACAAGCAAGTCTTCCACTTCAAGCCTCGTAAAACTGTATCGATCATCCGCTCGAATGTTGCTGGAGCATTGCAAAGGCCGAATGGCATGACGTTGAATTCATACAGCCCATCTGGTGTTGAAAACGCTGTCTTTTGTTTGTCATCCTCGTGCATGGGTATTTGCCAGTAACCTGAACGCAGGTCTAGGCTTGAAAAGTACTCAGCACCTTGCAGTGAATCCAAAGCATCGTCTATGCGCGGCATGGGGTAAACATCCTTGTGGGTAATCTTATTAAGTGCTCTGTAGTCCACGCAAAACCGCACGGAGCCATCTTTTTTCCTTACTAAAACAACAGGGGATGACCAAGGACTCGCGGAGGGACGTATAATGTTCCGTTGCAGCATATCAGCTACATTTTGTTCAATGATTTCACGCTCGGATGAAGAGACGCGATATGGTCGACGGCGTACGATGGAAGTGCCATCGGTCTGGATACGATGCCTAATAATGGACGTCTGTCCCAGAGATGAGGAATGGGCATCAAACAATCTCCTATGCTTTTGTAGCAAGGCAAGCAACTCATCTGTCTGTGAAGAGGTCAGTTCTGTACTAATAGTCGCAGCAAGAACAGAAACGCTTGATGAACGTCCAATAGAAGGAAGGTCAGAACACGCTGGCATAAGAGAGACAACAGAGACAGGTTGAGATTCAGAAACGCAAGCCATTGTGGTGCCTTTAGGAATGAGAATTTTCTCAGAAGTCTGGTTTGTAGCGTAGAGAAGTCCGGAGCCATTGTGGAATCGCGCTAGACCTGAAGCAAAGGCTATACCTCTTGCGAGACAGCGTGCAGATGGTTGGACAAACACGTCACCAGAGTCGATCACATTAGAAGTGATGGCAACTATCCGCTGATGACCAGGTGGTAGCTCGGTCTCTTCAGCAGCGAGCAAGCGAACGGGCTTGTCATCCGCATACAGGGCATAGTCAGTTTCCATCATATGAACAACATTTTCTTTACAGCAGATGGAAGCGTTCGCCGTAGACAGAAAATCCCAGCCTAATATAATCTGGTGGGCACACGAATTCAGCACAGCAAATTGTACAAAATGAAGAATACCAGCGATGAAAACACGAGCGGTGCACATAGCGGCAGGTCTAATGGCGTCCCCTTGAGCAGCGTGCAGTGTAGGTCCATCATAAGGGGTGGTGACTTTTCGTAGACGTGAGCACAAAGAACGATCAATCACAGACAAAGAGGCACCAGTGTCTATTAAAGCGTCCACGTACACACCTTCTATTAAAACAGCTATCGTATTATATGGACGCACTGGAGGAATTTCTGTCTTTTCGTTCGATGCAGCTTTTCCTCCAAAAGCTGCATAGGTTAGTTTTCCGGGCGTTGGTTGGTGAATGGCGAGACAGGTCGCAATGGAGACGTGGAACGGCGGAGGGGTGAGGGTGAGCGGCGTCTAGTCGAGCGGCGTCTAGTCGAGCGGTAGGAACTGGTTGGCTCAGATGTCGCAGTTGGAGACGGTGAGCGGCGTAGCGGCGGATCATAAGGACGACGTTGGAAAGCGTACCAGCTTGTCCCATCATCCCGTCCGTAGGTGTCGAGTCCACGACGCTCGTCCTGCTGACGCTTCCGACAGGCGCGTGCAATGTGGCCCCGATAGCCGCAGTAATAACAGATCGGACGATGCGGCCGACACGGTGGGTGAAAGGGCTGGCTAGTCACACTCGGAGTTAACGAAGCCAGCGGGACAGGCGTCGAGTGTGCGGGCATCGGTTGTACCACGGGTGGTGAGCCAGCGAGGACTTGTGCGCACGTCGGTTGAAGTCGAGGTACTGGAGTGTCTACAAACGCTGGCCTGGTCATGGACGCCAACTCCTCTTTGATAACATACAAGAGTGGAAGCTTGGGCTAGTTGATAACATCCCGCAAAACATTGTTGGAGGGGGGAGGTGGACTCGGTGTCATTGAGAGGCCGAAAGATTGTAGCTCTTCCCGTATAAGCGCCCGGATCATGGCACGCAATGAGGCATCAGTTGTGGTAGTGGTTTCAGAGCTGTCCGGCGGTAACCGTTGGGATTCAAGTTCTTCCAGGCGTTGGCGCGTGGCAACAACGTCAGCGACCGTAGTCGGGTTCTGAATGACCAAGGCATTGAACGCGACCGTGCCTATCCCTTTTAGTAGATGACGAACTCTCTCTGATTCAGACATGGACGTGCTGAAACGGTGACAGAGAGCAAGCACATCTTCTATGTACGATGTGTAGGACTCACTGCATTGTTGCTTACGAGAATCCAATGCCTTCTTCGCGAGAGCTGAACGAACCGCCGGGGTGCCGAAAATTTGGCGAAGCTGTTGCTTGAAACGCATCCAGTCCGTAATGTCCGTTTCATGATTGAAAAACCATGTTTTCGCTACGCCCGTGAGGTAGAAAGAAACACGGCGAAGCTTGGTAGGATCATCCCAGTTGTTAGTGGAACTCGCTCGATTGAACTGGTCCAACCAATCTTCCACATCTTCACCTCGAAGTGCGGCGAACGTGGGCGGCTCACGCTGGTGCGCGGTGATAATCCACGATGTATAGGCCGTGGTAGCCGGGGCCGTGGAGGTAGACGCAGAAGCGCCGGTTGGCTCGTCCTGAGGCATGTTACCGGACACCTGGTACAAACGACGACCTGAGCGCAGCTCCAGGAGGCAGATCGGGCTGGGAGAGGACGGAAGATCGTAGAGCACACTCCACCACTTGTGATGTAACAGTAAAGGCAACCTTTATTAGGCCCGGAAGACACGATGAAGCGACCACGCCCAAGGCACAGAACTCAGACAAGCCAAGTCCCCACAGCAGAAGAAGATGACGACCACTCATGATGATGAATATGTGTAAAGATAGATGATGTGCTTAATGAATGCCTACAATATATTGCTCTTATAACAAACGAAATATTACGCCTTACAACAAGTCAACAGCGCAAAAGAAAACAAAAGAAAAGCATTACCTGTGACTCGATCGTGGCACCTCTTGGTCCGCTGACGCTTACGACAACAGAATTGTCGGTGGATAGTGGCAGGCGTAAGTACGGCGTGGCTGTGACACTGGCCGGGTTGTAGATGACCACGGCAAACTGAGGAGTCTGAAAAGAGGAGCACAACTAGGGATTGTTGTCTCCAGACGAAGCATGTATAAATCTGTGTACTGTGCGCTGGAAAGACATGTTGTTCTAAAATTGTTCAGTAGGCGCTATTTTAGATTTCAGGAGAATCACGTGGAACGTGCGACGATCGTGTGAGGGATGTTGGCGTGTACTTTCATGATGAATGAACAGCACACACAGCATTAACATTCTTGAACAAATGGTGAGGTACTTTTGTGTGCAACTATGCCCAAGTTCTGCATCGAAGCGTCTGTCTTCCTTAACTAAGTCGTGCTGTAAAGCTAACTCTCTCTAAACTAAAGGTTCCGCTTTCCTAAGCAAACAAAGCGGAGCGACCGTTCGACAATTTAAGATTTTCTGATTCTCCCGTCTGTATACATTGTGCAGCCTCAGTTATGTGGCTGTATTATTATCTTGTGAAAAATGCTAACGAAATGACTTCTTCGTGAGCGGGGGCACTCGTCCTTACAAATACGGACCCAATCGGGTAAATTGTAACAGAGACTGATCAATGCGAGACTGATCAAAAATGAGCTCAAATTGCCACTGGATATATTTATGGTGTGTCATGCAGAGCATAACTGGAAAATTGGGAAATTCTAATGCACCGCGGAATGGGTAAAATAAAGACGGGACGAAAAATTTGTGCTGTAACTTGGGAATTATAGCACGAGTTAACGGCAACATAATTGGTCTAGAAGAAAGTCTTACAACTGAAAAATTGTGTTGAGCTCTAATGCAACGTCGAGATCAAAAAGACCAAAAAAGCGATAATTTCTGCGTTTTCACATCCCTAAACGACGTTGTATATACAAGGGACGCCGTAGTGGAAAGCTCCAGGAATTTTGACCACCTGGGTGTTCTCTAGCATACACTTGAATCTAAGTACTCGGGCCTCAAAAGTTTTTGCCTTTGATATGCGGCCACCACGGCCAGGATTCGGTGACATGATCTGTGGTTCAGCAGTGGAGCATCATAACCCCAAGACCCATGTCATGGTAGGAGACACTAAAAAGGACAAACGAGTTTTTTGTATGACTAAATTATGTAAAAAATTACTCTATCCCATTACGAAAATCGCCATGTTTGCCGTGAAAGGCCACTCGGTAAGCAAGAAAAGGCACAATGAAAAAGAAGTGGGTGGTGACCCCGCTTTGAAGCACCTTCACCCGATCCCTGCGACATCATCGATTTTGATGGGGTCACCTGGGACCTATACGTCGTTCCTCATCTGTGAAAAACGAATTTTATTGGCATTCTATGGGGCCGGAGAATTAGTATACGTAGTTTCGAGGAATTTTCTCGCGCCGTTTTCTCCAAAGTACGAAAGATATTCTTCGATATCCGTGACGTCACGCACGCATGTTTTGGCGCAATTTTTAGCTATGAGACTTTGACTTCTTTATTTAATAATAGAGCCGTGATAGAGAGACTCAGGGCTTATGAGTTTTCAGAGTGAAACATGAATCCTGGCCAATTCCGTGTTCCAATTTATTGTTCATTTAATATACAGGGAAATGTCCACTTCGGTGAATCAGTGGCTAGGGTTCTATGTGGCTGACCCGAAGGACACGGGTTCGATCCCTGCCATGGTGGTCACATTTCGATGGAGGTGAAATCGTTGAGGCCCGTGTACTGTGCAATATCAGTGCACGCTAAAGAGCACCAGATGGACGAAATTTCTGGAGCCCTCCACTATATGCGGCGTCTCTGATGGTAATATCGTGGTTTTGGGGTGCAAAATGCCACATGATATTATCAACATACAAAGAACACTTCTTACTGAGTAAAAGTAGCCAAATATTGCACCGCTCACCTTGCTGTCGGTAGTGGTGGCATCACAGTCACTCTGGTTGATAAGGTGGCAGTACGACAACCGCTTGGCTACTTCACCGGTCCTTAGTATACCCGGATCCAACAGGGACACCAGGGTTGTGCTTACCAATCTCTGTGGACAACATATGTTTAAAAGCTGAAGCTTAAGTTGGGAGCAGTTTTACGAAAAAAAATTGCTTGCTACAAAACTTGTTAAAAATTTGTGCACCGATAACGATAGCCCCCTGTTAGGGGTCCTGTCAGAATCTTCTCTAGATAGATTAAAGCTGTCTGTCTGTCTTTGTCTGTCTGTCTGTCTGTCTGTCTGTCTGTCTGTCTGTCTGTCTGTCTGTCTGCCCGTCTGTCTGTCTGTCTGTCTGTCTGTCTGTCCGTCCGTCTGTCTGTCCATCTGTCCGTCCGTCCATCTGTCCTGTCCTGTCCTGTCCGTCCGTCCATCCATCCATCCATCCATCCATCCATCCATCCATCCATCCATCCATCCATCCATCCATCCATCCATCCATCCATCCATCCATCCATCCATCCATCCATCCATCCATCCATCCATCCATCCATCCATCCATCCATCCATCCATCCATCCATCTATCCGTCTGTCTGTCCGTCCGTCCGTCCGCCTGTCCATCTATCCATCCGTTCGTCCGTACATCTGTCCGTCCACGAAGTAACTGTAATGCTGGGTTTCGTGGAGATGCTTTGTATGGGCCCGTTAACGACAAAAGACTCCAAGGTGCATAAAGATGTCCAGTCTAAACGTTTGCTTAACTAATGAAGAGTGTTAATTTCAACTCAGACCATGAAAATTACAATGAAAGCACTTTTTGAAGTCCCAACAGAAAAAGAAATTTGCAGGATCTACTGTATATGCATGTGCATGCTGTAGAAAAGCTCCGTGAGAAAAAAAATTAGCTAAGTATATTTAGTAAAATGCAATTGAGAAGGTACTTGGGTTGATAGGCGTAATGATTCAGCCTTAGAATGTTCATTGACTTATATAACATTAGCACGAGCCATCTATAAAAAAGTTCCATTAAGAAGCACAAATATTGAACAAAAAATTATTCTTTGGTCAGTATGACTACAAAAAGGATTATATTGATTCATACAGTTGTAGATCTATAGCGAAGTAAATAAATTTTATATAACAACTATTGAAAGGTATGCGTATGTAGATCCGAGTGTGAAACTATCATAGCATTACCTTTATTGTGTGGTTCCCATACACTTGAAACGCATTACAACCTCGTGGCGAAAACAGTGTCTAAAACATTCCATGTGACAGTCACAGAATACGCGAAAAAATTATTTTACCTCACAGGATTTGATGCCCTCAGACAAAATTCTGACATAATCACTGGCCACGTCATCCATAGAGGTTCCTCTGCAGTGATGAAAGAACGCAGAAAAAGTAAAATGTGGGTGGCACCGGTGCAACAGTGTTGGTACCAAAATCGTGATGCTCGCGTGAGCGACCAATCCCAATTTAGTACTCACGTGATCGCATCGTGATGCAGCAGTGTGGAAACGGCCTCGGCTGCAATGACAGCGGAAGCGGTATATATGTACTTGGATATTTTTTGAACAGGGCAAATTTCCCAGCTTTCAATACTTCTACAGGTATTTATGTGTTCATACTGATGTTTAAGGCCGCGTTGTAACGCATGCAAAGCCCAAAGATGAAGACTGGACATGCGCTGTACTAAAAAATAAAGTTAACCTAAACCAACTCGCTCACCTAGCCGTCATTGTGCGAGGTATCTGCTATTTCTATGGCTTATTTGTTGTATCAGTGCGATAGTAACTACATGGCCATTCTCAGCATTTTTTTTTCGCTGTTAGCGTCACCGTGCTGTTCTGTATGTGCGCAGGCACAGGTGACCAAAAGTTCAGCTCGCTCAAACTCACTCAAGTAATCAGTTTTTCGCTAACAGTTCATTCAGAGTCACTGAAAAATTACTGAACCAGACTCATCCAGCCTCAAAATCAGCGTAACATTGCTCGCGCGCACTCACTCAGACTCAGACTCACTGCTTGATGTAATTATAAATGAGTCTGAGTGAATAGATCAAGATGAAGGAGTCCGTTGAGTATAATAACGTTTTAGAAAAAAAGGTGTGCACAAATGTTTATCATCAAGATCACACATATTTGGCATCGCACATAGCCGTTGCTCTCGTACTTTCAAATCCAATGAATCAGTGCAGTACAGTTAGGACTTTTTATTTTGAAAGGCGTGTGTCGCACGATACGCATTTATAAATAATGACCTCTGTAAAAGATCACGGAGAAGGGGAGTGCGACATGTAAGCAAGCTCAAGGCACTCTCCACACACTACCACTCTCTGTAACTGAAGCCTATGATCAATCAGTTTTCTTTCAGATTTCTACAATAAGACTTGTACAATCTGGAGAAATGTGTTAACTGAATGCACTGCACTGTTATATACGTTATATTTCATATATTTTACCCACTCCCCTTTCCAACGCCATAGCGCCCTGAGGGTGTTATAAACAAATATACGATATATAAATATTGAGTGGGAATACGACCGCCAGTGCTTTAAGTATATGTGAGCAGATGTGACTATAAACGTCAGCCTGACATAAGGCTCAGAGCAATGCTAAAGTTTAGTAGATAGAACCTTAGGTCGGTAAAAAAAAAAACGTATCTTACTTAGGCTCACTCCAGAAGTATACTTTTCGCTTAGGGCTCATTGGGATTAAGACTCGTAAAAATTTTCCCCAACATGGCTCACTCATACTCAGACTCCCTAAAATGTCTCTCACAGAGAATCTAACTCCCCAATAACAATACTTACTAAGATTCAGGTTCATTAAAACAATAACTGCGGGTTATTCGAAATATGTCGATCACGGGACCACGATTCAGAGAAGAGTAACTTCTTAGCATGGTTGGTAAATTAGCGGCAGCGTATGCTGCCAACCATAATGAAATGAAACGTGCTCTAAACACTTCGCTTACCCAGATGTCTAACTTGCGTCGTCGTGTCACTGTTTCCGAGGACGGACAGTTGCTTGCTGGCCTATTCGAAGCAAGATAACGAGTCATTTTGCTTGTAACAACTAAAACAGCAACGAGCATTCTTTTATTTTGCGCTGCTATAAAGAAATTAGCAGGAAGATTAGTGAGATAAATGAATTTTCCTTCTTAAGAAAAAAAGTACTGTTCGAGGAACGTATTGCATCTTTGGAGCAATGCCGACCCGTTTTTTTTTTAGTTTCATGAACAATTGTTCATAGTTTTAAGAGCAAAAACACTGCACAGCCAAGAATTGTCGTGTACAGAAAGGAAAAAAAAAGTCACTACATTTACGTAATGAGCTTGTTACTATGCATTGGTAGGGATTAGAAGGGCGACATTCACAGGTATAAAAAAGCAATGCGCTTTTTCCTTGTTGCTCATATATTAGAAATGTAATAGTTTATTCACGCGTTTTTGCTCAACGATTCAAGGTAGATCACAAAACCACATCAACTGCCGCAGAGCTTGCCGCTAAGCGGGACGCAATAAGATTTGTTTCTGGGAGCGCAACCTCGAGCCTTGATGATTTTTTATGACGCCAAACTCACTTTGCAAACCATTAATTTTTTGTCATGAGGCAAGATCCGTATTTTATTACAGAAACTCCAGAACTTCATCAGGTTTCTTCGAAAAATAGCCACCTTATCATCTTTCAGTGATATTTCATTCCCGTGCACTGCGGCGTGATGGGAAACGAAGAGGCAGACGCTGAAGTTACAAGTGGCCTAAACAGTGCTTCTGAAGTACGCATTGCGTTTTCGCGAGCCGACATGAACGCCCTGCTTCACTGCGTGATGCGCATCTTCGCACTCGAGCACTGGACCAAACCGGAACGGCGAAACTGGCGGCTACGCAAATGGGACACCGAAATGAGGTTCCGTACGCCCCATAAACTGAAGCGACGCATCGCAAGAGCGATCCACCGCATTCGTCTTGGTGTGGCGTACACCAGACGTTACGCACATATCATCGGCCGCATTGACACCGCTCCCAATTATTAACACTGCGATGTGCCAGAAACACTTGAGCACATATTTTGTGACTACCCACTGTACGCACGGCAACCACACAGATTTTTTTACTCAATAATTTCGCAGTAGCTCATTAACTGATGAGGCCGTGTTGGTTCCTTGGCTTGATACCGACAGTGTAACTGTGCAACTCGCCCAACTCGCGATTCTGCTTCAGCATGTTTCTAGTACACGGAGCTCTTTTACTTCTCCGAACTCCAGTTTTCAAGACCCGGCTACATTGGCTGCGATGATTGCGGTTAACGTGTGTAAGGATCGGGCTGCTTCCTGGTACATTCGGCTTAGTGAATGCCCACTGTATCTGCAGTGTCGGTGCCGTGTCCCTTCTCTCTCCATTTCTAACTCCTTGCGCTGTAAAATACTTCCATATCAGTGCAACTGTGGTCATAAGAGCGGTTATAGCCTTTTGAACAGCAACTAGACAATACGCATGGTTAAATCATTTTTCTCAGCTTGGAATGATTGTATATGCTGACCTCGCCATATCAGCATCGTCATCTGTTACTATTTTTCTTCCCTTTTTGCCCCCTCCTGTGTAGCTTGAGAGTGCAGGCTAGCACTCAAGCTGACTTCTCTGCCTTTGTGTGAATGAACCTTCCCCCCCTCTCTCTCATGTGTTGCGCGTTTCTTTTCAATGCTCTCGTGCAGTGACACTCACCCGTTGCTTTATAGCAATCGACATGCATCATTTACAATCACTAGCTGAACTTTGATAGTGGCAGAGTTATTCAATCACAAGAGTTGTGGAACTCCCCATAGGCCTCATGTATCAAAATCTGGGCACGCCGTTGGCCCAGATGTCGGGAGTCTGCAGATTGTCACGCTACCAGCACACCCATTATCAAGCCCATTACTTGTGTTTTGCGTTGCTTCTCTCAGACGGCGTGACCCCTCAAAATCGGCCAAATGTGCTTTCTTGTTTTAGAGCGCAGTTTTGCAACTGGTATGATTTAATAACTCGGGTCACCAGTTGGTAATGCAACAACGATTTATCATTCAGGCAATATTAGCAGATGTAGGCCAGTGCGAATATGTGTTTGTAGCATGCTAAAATTTGTTAGTGATGTTTTGTTAGTATTATTCGCTCCACCCGCCTACACATACTAGATGAGGCCTGGCACTGAATTCTCAGACGATAATTTGCGGCGACAGCGTCCCTTTGGGTGACTTAGAACATTGTGTGACCAACGACTAAAGCGAATACTTGGCCGCCTTTCATCAGCACTCAGTGACGGTAATATTCTGGGCATATTTAAATACGTGCCCTAGTATGTGGGGCGCGTCGGTACTTTTGACTTTGAAAAGGTATTGAGCGCCAATTGACGAAGACATAAGCGATGCGGTGACAACGAAATGCGGCAAGTATATGTGATCATGTCGGATAACGATCCCAGTATTACCAGCTTGCTGAATATTTATATAGTGCAGAAACGGCAGCGGGCGCCGCTCAGTAAATGAAGGAAATGGCATATGAACCAGTGCTCCTTCTTTGGCTTGTCCAGCCAGCTTTCCCGTGTTAGCTAATTATGACTGAAGTTACAATTTCGGTCTACTGTGTTACCAGAAACCCACTGATACGCGTGTGTGTATTTATTTACGCGCGGTTGTTTGTGTTCTTTTCTTTTTTTTCTTTTTTTTGCAGGATCTCCTTACAGTATAGCTTCACTCGAAGTTCCTATTTCATTGAAGCGCGTTATGCAATTGATGATAACCAGTGTTCTACGTCCCAAAACCAGATTATGAGGGCCCCCGTAACGAGGGGCTCCAGAATTTTGACAGTATTGTGTTCTGTACTATGCACTGGCATCGACCAATACACGTACTTCTATGATTTCGTCTCCATCTTAAAGGCGCTGCCGCGGCCGGGTACGAACCTTCAACTTTCGGGCAGGCAGCCGAGCACCGTGATCTATGCCACTACGGTGGACAGTTATGCGATGGCGCCCCGCTTCTCAATAGCTGCTGTCGGTTATCGCTGATACGCATTGCCGAATTATCTATCAACCTCACCTGTCAAGCTGACTGGGGTGCATGCCTAACCGCATTGCCAGTCAGAAATGCCTCTCGGCTATTCGCCATATGCACAATGGAAAAATGATCAGGATCTCTGAGCAGGCGCGTAGCCAGAAATTTTTTTTGTGGGGGGGGGGGGGGCACCATTTCGATTTTGGGAGGGCCACCCCCTAAAAATGACCATTTTTCGCTCTGCATTCTATGGTGAAAAAAAATTCGGGGGGGGGGCGTGCCTGGTATGCCACCCCCCCCCCCCCGGTTACGCCCCTGTCTCTGAGGTTATGCTTCTTTGTTAGTACAATATAGTGATTAATTGCATGTAGACTCGCTATACCAATTAATACATGCAAATGTGGCTGCAACAGGGGCTACGTGGTACGTCTTCATCTTGCAATGTGCTGCCGATGATGTCATAGACAGGGGGTGGCGCGCCAACAGCTTCGCCACCCAATTTTTGTCTATGACATACACAGGTCCCAACCACGCTGGAGCACATCCGCTTTTAAAATAAAGGAGGTGTCTCCCCCTACCCCCTACACACATTGACAAAAAATTATAATTTCTGCCTGCGCCCCTAAATGCTACGTCGACCATGGAAAAAAAAGTAATGGGCAACTAAGAGTGATGCTTTTTCTTCGCTCCATGTCATACCGGAAAGCGTACTGCAAGATAAAGCTCACCTTACCAGTATTCCCTGCTGCGGACCCACTTACTTGTAGGAAGCCGTTCGCGTATCGCACCAACATCTTCTGACTGGGTCTCGTGGTGTAGAAGCCCGTCCATGTGCGACCCGGTTTGTCCGTGTAAGGTAGGAGGTCCCCCGAGAAGTGGGGCCACGTCCTGGACTTGGCGCGAAGTGCCTTCGCAAACATACACAGCACGTGAGAAAGGTTGGCGTGGGAAGGAAGAAAAAAGCGACCACTGTGGCTTGGCCTGCACCCTAGAAGGCCGTGGCAAAGACAGGCTTACGTCAGAACAAAAGAAAAAGAATTTTGTTCTAAACAGTTCCTATTAAAAATATAACGAAAAATAAGTAAAGAAACTGTTCTTGACATTGAAGTGTTTGATTATTGGCAAAAGAGAAAAAAGTTACACCGTCTCACACTAAAGGGAACCATGTGGGGATGAGAAGCAGCGCTGGTGTTCGGCTGTGTTTGTGTTTGTTGTTTCCATTTGTATCTTTCCGTGTATGTTTCATTTGTGCGTGAAGCTGTGTATATGTTGTTTACCACTTATATTACCTTCCCCTCCCTTTTTGTGTGTATTACCACGTGTGTGCCGAAAAGTGAACATGCAGCGCTGCTAAGGAGTGTGCTATGGCGCGAGCGTGCGCAGCAAGAATACGAGCGCACAACTGTGGTGGAGGGATAAACTGGAGAAAAGGAACGAGGCAGAGGCAGCGCTCTGCCACCTCCTGCAACCCACCTCCACCCACATCATCGCGTGAGTGCGAGAAGGTCCTCCCAGCGAGGCGAGGACCCCCCTCCCCTGGTGCATGCGGAGTGGGAGAGCGGACGGTTGCCAAGGGAAGGACACAACCCCGAGCATCAGCTGCTTCGCTTCTAAAAATTTGCGTAGCACGTCATATACTTCTACATCTTGCGGTGGAAAACAGCCTCTCCACTGTTGAACCTCAGGAAGTGTGTTAAGCCTGTCTAAGCCATTGCCCTATCGGAAAAATGATGAAAAGTGGAGCTTGGCGAGTGCATAATAAAAATCGTAGCATGTCCACGCGCATATCCGCGTGTCCATCTATCCATATGTCTGCTTGTCTGTCTGTCCGTCCATCCGTGCGTCCATTGGTCCGTCTGTACATCTTGTGAACATTCCAAGTACCGCCATCTCGCATCTTTTTATCATATATTCATCATATAGAAGTACCACCATCTACCGGACATATATTGATCATATAGAAGTACCACCATCCACCTGACATTCCAATGACTAAACAAGAGGTGGCTATGTACTACGACGACGACTACTATACTACTACAAAATACATAGCGGACGCACGATCCACGGCTTAAGGAGCTTCGCCCCTAATAATATCTGGGATCTAACGTCTCTAAACCACCATATGATTATCAGAGACACGTGGGTGAGTGCTGGCTAGACCAACAGTTTTTTTTTCTTTGCACTGCACTGCGCAATGCTCCCTTTTGATTCATACATGCCGGGAGTACAAATGCAGCCTAAGGGAAAATGAGCATCGTCCTCATTTAGCGCTGTATGCGCGCGTCCCTCTTTTTGTTTTATTTGCGCCATCTCAGCAAGCTGTTATTCTCATTTGCTAAGTACCAAGTGTCCCACAGGTTTCAGTATTGAAGCGCAGTGCCACCGCGAGGAGAGTACAGGGATATCACCAAAATAGGAAACGTTCATAAGACTATTAGCCAAGGCGATAAAGAGGCGTCTACAAGTAGGTTACATATACACCACTACAAGCGAGCGCATGTAGTTATAAATAGGTATATTTTTTTATGAAGATGTTTTGTAACGTTAGTGCAATTTTAGGGTTGTTCATAACTTGACTGCTGAGCATAGTATCTTCCTTTTTTAGCTCTAACTGAAACTATTTGATCACATACCTTTGTACTAAAATATCTTTGTACTTTTTTGTTTTTCTATCATTTCTTCCAACCACTCTTCTCTTTAATGCATTTCGTCCTGGGAGTTTTGATAACTAGAAGTTAATGAGACGAGGAATGAATACTGGTTAGTGCGCGTGTGCAGACCGTTATACTATGACAGGCCTAGGAGAAGAGTCAAATAAAGCTTCCGAGGTTTTAAAGACGTAAGGTACAAACCTCAACGTAGCAGGCAGGCGTAGAGTGGACCACGTGAACGGGTGGTCGTTTGTTCGTCGACAGCGAGATCCGGTTCGCTTCGCCAATGAAGGCGTCTTGCCTCTGGAAGCGGCAGTCGCCACGTACAAAGGCCAAGTCCCCTCCGGACATCATGGCCACAGTGTCATTGTTGTAGGTGTTCGCCTGCATGTGCAAGCGTGTGGAACGAAATTTACGGTAATAAAGTAATCGACGAGTAGCGAAATTAGTTGCATCATCATCTGTACGCATTCACAGGAAGCAGCGCAACGGCTGCCATTGTGCATGAGCATCCCGTGCGTTTGGCCGAACACGCGTATCACATGGGTCATACCGAAATGGAACGTCTATCTGACATTCATACTTCTTACCACTCGCACGAGCGTCGCATTCTTGAGTGTTTTTACGGCGAAAGCTTTAATGGGATCGCTACAAGAGTCGCGTGCACCGTAGTTGTCCGTCACCACTGATGTCCATAACACTAGTGCACAAAAAAAAACCAAGTGAATAAAACATCGAACACGCAATGCGATTCGAACACGGGTTTCCTGCGTGCCAGCCTAGCGTTCCAACACTGAGCAACGCCGGTGCTTGGAACTCCGTCGCTAACTGACCCTAGGCAGGCTTGATGTCGGGAAACGAATCACGTTAGTATGAGTAATAAAGCGTTTTAGAACAGCCAAGGAACAACCAAGCATCACACAATGCGAATTGCGTAACGACTGCGTTGTAGAATGCTCCAACCCATCCCTAAAGCTTCAGGCATAATTTTTTATCGTCGAAAGCCACAGCATTGCTTTCAATGATGCAAGGTGATGCAAAATTGCTGTCAATGATGTAGCGGATACTACGCTTACCCCAAGAACGAAGAAGGATGGGAAAGTGAATGCCTGCGCACTGCACAAAACCTGTGATGATTTATAGTGTAGCGGGTAGCCTGCAAGTTCGCTTGTAGGAGGTAATCATAGAGTACTAAATAATTGCTCTAAAAGGTCGCTGCCAAAGCTTTCGCTGGGACTGTGCTGCTCTAATTGATCTGGAAGTTCACTCCCCAGGCTTTCGCAGTGACTTTGCTGCGCGTATGCCTGGTGGTTCATGCGCAGTGGCGGCTCAGCCACGGTGCATGAACAGGCTGCTCCACCGTACGGAGGAGTAGCAGAATTCGACGCTTGGGTCTAATGCACGGGACGCCACACGTGACGGAATTGAGCGTTTGCGAGACACGGGCCATATAGCGCCATGCCCCATGCGACGTCTGCATCGTCTCGGTGGCTGGGTTTTAGACTTGTGGGCGCAAAGCGAGCGCAAAAGCTCAGTAGTGGCTTTTATTCTGTGCATTCACTCTGGTGGCTTCACATTTCCTCGGTCTTCGAGCTCCATGGCTCTTCAATTTCAAAGTTATCTATTAGGACGGTGGGTACAATGGGTAGCACAAGTGTTGATTGAGTCACGGTGGCGTGCTTGCGCACTGATTAATTGCAATGTACATGCCTACCTGGCGATTGGCGTAGTTGAGGAGAACGGTCGCCATTGGATCGGCTTGGACAGGGTAGATATCCTGCAGTAAGAAAAAAGAGTGAGAGCGTTGAAATGAATGCATATTCCGGAAAAGTGCATCCAAAATCAATGATTCTAAGAATTCTGCCCGATGTTTCTTTATTTCTTGAGGGTGAAATGGGCAAGCGATTGCAGCAAGAATGCTGAACAATATGGAGAATCGTTCTATAGGGGAAGCGTGAGTGAGGATAAAAAATTGGAGAGCTTCGCCTTCAAAAGCAGAACACGATGTACTAATCTGGCCTCGAGCGCATTGGCTTTCTGAAGTGCTGGCCAGCTTCGGCAATAGGTCCGCTACGCATCGGTAGGTACGCAAGCCAACCTATGGCAGCTGGTCACATTGTTGATGATTCTGCTGCTGATAATAAATATTTACGTCTGGACACTTTGTGACGGGTGGGCCTTCAAAACACCCATTATTTGGTAAATTCCCTTTTTTTACCGCCTGCGGCCATTACAAGCTTCTGCCACGCAAATATACGATGCGTTCAAGAGGCGACTTTCATTACATGTGACATTCACGCAGCTTTTTTTTTTTTCAGCCACCTTGAACAAATATGGTGGCTTTGTGGTAGTACAACTGCTCACCATGCAGGCGGCTGGGGTTCCACTCTCACTGCGGCCCGAAAACTCGATTTTTTATTATATTTTCTTCTTTCTCGATTGCTGGTCTCCGACAAGATGGTTTTCCCTCACAACCGGCGATGCCAATGCCGACGCCAACGCCTGAACGTCCCCAAAATAAGCAATTTAATGATGTCACGTTATAGTCAAACCAATTCAGTGTCATGAACAACAATAAAACTTTCGATCTTGTGGTGTTCTCTCCGTCAGACAAACGCATTTTGATGTTTAGAAAACCTTTCCCCTATGTTGTACGACTGATCTTTATGAGTAGCCTTTGTTAAATTTTGCAGACGTGGTAAGCAGTTTTCAAGGGCGAAGCTCCTTATGGCGTCACCCGTTCGTCCCCGTTGTCGTTTATTTGTAACCACCGCTCGTTGAGTCTACAATCCGGTCATATATGGCGCTTCTTGTACTATATTACGAATGCATATACGCTGAGAAATGCAAAATCGCCCCACACTAGAGGGCGTTTTGTAGCAAAACATAATAATAAAGGGTGAGTTTTACGAAAACAGGATTTTCACACGTACTGAAGGAGAAAGACAATCGCGCCACTGTGATCACGTAGAAGTGTGGCAGCTTGGGCTAGTTGGTATGGCATGACGATAATTATAGCGCAAGAACAAAACGATGCAGCCATATGGTTTTTGTCACATGGTTACTGTCTCCTCTATATATTTTCGCGCTCTGCGCAATAAACTCAGTTGGAAGTTATCGCTCGTGTCTTTCGTGCCTTTTTTGTCTCTGTGTCGTCGTTTTGTTCTCGCGCTATAACTATCGTCATGTAATCACGTGTTCTTCGGCGACGCCATGCGCCAGGGGGTGCTCTACACTACAATGAAAGCGCCGTTTTGGCACACGCGCCAACAGAGGCTCGTCGACGGTGTATAGACAAGGCGTGCGTGCAGGGCGGCGGCGGCTCGCGCTCGAAGAAGCGACTCCACCGTGCGGGCGCGGGAGGCCGAAGCTAGCCGTGAATATGCGCAGCGGCGCCACGAGAACCCTGTAGTAGAGCGCGGGAGGCTGAACTGACGCGGCAGCGGCGTGCGGACCCTGCTTTGCCCCACTCTCCGTCATTCACCCCGTGGATATGCTGTCATTTTTATTGCATCTTGACGATACCCATCTTGTACACAGGCCTACAAAGAAGCCCTCGCTTAAGATGTTCCGATGTGTTGTATCAGTGCTCTTTATAAAATACTCTTTGTGCAACTTCTAGATGAAAGTATAATCACCAATTTCATTACCACAATGTATTATGGGACAGTGGTGCGACTATGGTAACGCGCAGACTATTTTTTTGGCTAACCAATGCATTCTTTTTGGTGGAAGTTGTGTGTAGGGGGATTTATCTGATTTTCGGGCACATATGCGTTTGCAAGACTAAATGTTACTTTCGCTCAAAGTAGACCATGGTGACACGTCAGATTTACTCAGCGTGTGTCACGCGTACTCGCTTATGATGCCCCCAATCATTACCACAGATCCCAGCTATGCAAGGTCTATTGAAACCTCCATATGCCGTTACAATAAGTCCATTAGTTGGACTACGGAATCCATATGTCTCCATAACAATTTTACGGAAAGCTTACGGAACGTTTCAATAAATAGGCTCGACCTAAAACAGCTTCGCTCCTAAGAGAAAGTGAGATGACAAGGCTAATTTTGTCCGGTACCATTCATTTCCTGCATCTGTTGCTTTCGTGGATGGACTTAGGCTTGTATTCACAAACCAACATCATGCATACCTCGACTCTTCCATATCTCTATTAAGCCTTTATTGCCATTGATCAACAAAGTTGGCGAGTATTCATGAACCAATATTGTTATCTTTTGCCCTTATAACGCGCCTAGAGGAAACATGAAGTAAGGCCAAGATGAGTTTCTAACACGGGCCACAGTCTTGATTAGGAGATATTGAACTTTGGCAGACATTTGATTCTCGAATCAGATCATAACCTTTTACTGTAATGCGTTAAAGGTTTTTCGACAGGGTCTCTTACATGTATTCACTTAAGACAACTTGAAACTAGAAGTAAACCTTTGTTTTTCCTTTTTTTTTTCAGTCCATAGTTTTGCACCGCTTCCCTTTAACCAAGTTATGATGCCACCGAGTGCAGGTGTCATCATGTGTTGTCCCAAATTTTGGTGGTATATGACGTCATCAGGTGCTGATTAGAATTTGCGTAACTTGTAGTTGATCATCTAATTTCACGTTTAATGAGACCGCGTTGAAGCTGTGCCCGTCTGAGATAGCGCTCAGTTTCAATTGGTAATGAAGCAACACTTAGTGATACATACCAAATTGCTTCCTATGCAAAATCTCTTCTTCGAAAAAGGAATTGCCATCGGTTATAGTTTTAATAGAAGCTGCATTCCACATGGCTTACTTATATTAACACGTCATTTTCACATGAGTCGGTTACCCGGTAACACATAAATTTTGTTTCTAGAAACAGTCCTTGCCAGGTTTATATTGCTGGTCTTTCACAGCTTTAAATGCCTGAGATGAATAAGTCGTGTCGTCAGTCTAAATATACTTCTTCAACAAGCAGCTTATCGCATATTTTCCCTCTGTTTCTACAGCTGACTTCTATCCATCGGTAGATTGAAGACAGCAACTATTTTTAAAAACATAAGGTGAACTAACGCAGCTCATTATGATTGGGGGAAGCTACATGCAGGTCTCGCTCCACAGATGACACCTTACACTCAATGCGCAAAATTCTTTCTAAATGCAAGTGAAGGGTCATCTTGATGTTAATCGTCATCCATGATAGCCTGGTGCTCTTTCACGCATGATAACGCAGTTCTCTGAATTGCTTACGTATCCTTTTGAACGTATCGTACATGGAAGAGCGAGCTTTCGGCTGTCTCATACTTATACTTCTCGGCTGTCTTCGGCTGTCTCATACTTATACTGTCTCATACTTATAACGTACTATAGCGTACGTTATACGCTATAGTACGTTATAAACTCAAATTAGCTAGCGGGCCACGCGATCCCGCAAGAGCTAGGAAAGCGATGGTCAGTGGTGGTTTGGTTGGAGAAGGGAAGAGTGTGAAGAAAATGTACACTGTCATTTGAAAGGCTCTTTCTAATGCTAATATAGAGGTCATCTCTAAAGAAGACTAGGCGTTAGCACTCCAGAAACCTATCGAGACCAATGTCCAAGCTGACCAAAACCTAGACATCAATTGTAATACGCGGAGTTTTCGTTCTAAGATTACGTTTCAGTCAATCATGACCGCAGGGGTACCAACAGGCCGATACATATTACGGCTATGTAGCTTACACGAAGAAAACCTAATTATTTACAAAATGCCAGAAGATAATGTGACTACCTCAATAAAGTTCAACGCTCATGAAACATGGATTGAAAATGAAAAAAAAAGTATTTATTTTCATTTATACGGAGTAATTGGGGCTCTTCAACAACGAAAAAAGCTTGTGTACTATTGGTTGTGTGATAAAGCTTGTGTACATAAGCATATAGTGCTCTAGATCATTTTGCTTTGTTTTACACAAACCAACAGCAACCACAGGTCTTTGTTTGTGCTAGGACCAGCTAGCGAGATTCGCATTCTCTTACATTGAAGCGCATATTACTATGAATCGTCTCACACTGTTCTAAAGAAAAATGTGTGCTCCCAGCGAATAGGAGACAGTTCTGACAGTCGTTCAGCAGAGCAAGTAGTAAAGTAGCCAATTGGGCTAGTTGGGAGATACTCATCACGATCAGCGCACAATGAAGCACAAAAACTCAACAAAAAGCGCGACACAAGCGCTGTTTAACAACTGCAAGTTTAATCAAAGAAACGTGTCATATATATGCAAACATGAAGACATAAAAACACCTTGAAATCCCCCCCCCCCCCCCGAACTTTCATGTTTGCATATACTGGCTACCCTAGCTATCTTTAGCTAGAGTTTAAAAATATTTCGACACGTCGACAACGCAATTACGACACGACCAAATGCTTGTTGCTTACTATTTCCTGGAGTTCGTCAGGCTATATATTGTGTTCTAAAACATTGTTTAATTAGGCCTGTTTATTTACTAACCTTTGAAGGCACAAAGATAGATCGAAAGTTTGATTGAGAAAGTTGTAGACCGGTTTGCAAAACGTCCGATTAGACAGTTTCGAACTTTATATCTGTTAATTATTGGTGTGACGAGTTCATCTGGTGAGCTTAGGATGACGTCACAAAAGTTGGTTATGTATGACGTCACGTGTTCATGTCACCAAATGATTATAATTTCTTTATTCACCCGTGTTTGCACCTCCAACGCTCAATTTTCGCGTATGATGAGGTATCTAAGGCATTCAGCTTAGTAAATAAAATGGATTGATTTAATTCGCATAGCAGACAGTCTTCTTATGAGCGCCTTGGACCATGGCGACACCTAGCGAAGCATAACTTAAGCACGTGCATCTTTCAAGGTTGCATCCGTGATCCACGTTCGCAGGGTGACGGCGCCCTGCCACATTTTTCACAAAGACCGTGCTAGGAGACGCTTAAATGGGTTTGTCAAATGGTAATTCTAAAGGCAGACTATTTTCTTGTGCTTGTGTGCAACCAACATGGCCAATGCTTGCCAGTTTTTTTTTCTCCGACAAATATCAACTCTAAGTCAGCACGCGGACCTCAAACACATTATCTGGGCTAATCCCAACCTCGTGAAGAGGCCAAACACCAAATATCTGCATGCACAGCAGTGGGAGACCACGCTGCTTAGCTTAAACAGCCAAGACCAGCTACAAGGGATCAGGAAAGCCTAAGATGCCGCTAGGCCCAAATGACTACTAGCTGGAGCATAAGAGAGAGGATATAATTCTTTTCTCTGTCTCTCTTTAAAGATTACGTAAGTTGAGAATAATTCATTAAATGTTGAAAGTTAGCGCCAATAGACACCCAAATGAAGCACTAACGTCACCTAAACATTTTTGTCTTCCTTTCTGTGTCTCACGGATGATGGATGGCAAACGTTCCGTGCAAAAGCCCGTCAGCTGACTACCGTCAATTCGTTTATGACACTAGTTTGCACTTGTTAGGCCACGATCGCATACAGATGGCATGCTTACTCCTGAATCGCTGCAATATTCAGGACCGAAGGAGACTTCATTCGGGTTCACGTACGTGTTCTCCGGCACCCACGTAAAGATGTGGCCACCGTCTCCACCTGCACATCAGATTTCATGGATTGCATAATTAACTTCTATTTCAACAACATTGCATACCCATAGTGCACACAGTCGTACAGGTCAATTTGGATCCGATGATATAGCCTTTGTTCTTGATATATCAAGTAAAACTTTACGAAATCAAGCATTATGCGTTCACAATTGCTACGGAATTGCAGGTGCGCCCCTGGTACTGCTTCCGTAAAAGGTTCACACTATGTGCATTCAATTTTAGACGCTGATGTACTCGAAGGTAAAGCACGCGCATGCGCGGTACTCCAACGTCACGTCGGTGAAGTGCCACCGTTTATGATCCGGCGGTTCCCGATAACCGACGGCTCCTGGTACGCTCAGGCGTCCCTGCTCTGAATAGTTCCGGCTGCCCATAGCATGGGTCACACCAGACTTCCCTTAAAGAAGACATGTTCCACGTGTTCCAGACAGGATGCGAGATGGGCTGGAGTGCTCACCTGCATCACTAGTGTCTAGAAGGTTTGCACGAAGGAAGTTAAAAATTGAAAAAGAGTGTCCAAGAGGTGAGATAAAGAAGTAAGAGATAGTGATAGAGTGAGGAAGGATTAGTATGAAACTGCCACCAGAAAGCACCATAGGGAGTGCGCCGCACAGCGCATTGTTTTTTTACATTAGGCGTTGTAAATACATAGTGTGAATTTGGATGTGACCCACCCAATGACTGCAGAAGGGTATCTTGAAAAGCCAGTTGGTGCATGATAGTGAGGGAAACAGCGCAGGAAAAAACGGGACCGAGAAAGAATGAACACACCACACACCGCTTGGGCGGTGTGTCCATTCTTTCTGAGTTCCGTTTTTTGCGTTGTTTCTCTCAGTACCCTATGACCCTTCCCACGAACAACCACATCCGACAGACGTCCAACAGGTTCCGACAGCATGTGGACGCTAATCGCATGCCACGTGGGCACGAAATTTGCTGAATGTAGCCGTGCGACTGCTGCATCAGTCTAGTGGCCTCAGCCAAAGGTAGCGCGGGAGACGTGTGAAGTCACTCTGCTGGTGGGGCCGATGTTACTTGTCGATTTCTCGCCGCACCGATTGTGCTCTGACAGTTCTGGCTATCGCCAATGTCGCTGTTAGTGGTGGCATGAAAAACATTGGCAAAATCGTACGGATCCATACGATCCGTATGGAGGTCCTTGTCGTTTTGTGCTACGGGTAGTCACCTATTTTATTTTGCTTAACCAAAAAGCTTTACCATGAGGCATTTAAAAAGCTTTTTTTTATAAGAAACCCGTATGGATTTCCTTGTGGCTTTGTGCTTTTCACAGATTTAGCCTGTCGTCTATTTTACATTTCTTAACGATTACACCAATCTGTGGGTTTCCACAGAAGTCATTTACACTACTTGCGTCCATGTGCTTCGAGTTGTCAATGATTTAGCCCTCACGCTTTAAATTCATAACTTCCTGATAGCTCAAGTAGTAGTGTTACCGCCCCAGAAAGACGTTGGTCCGGGGTTCGATCCCCGGACCAGCTTGAAGTTTTCGGTAACTAAGAGGCTTCTCTTGCTGGGAAATTCATACAAATTTTTTACTCGTTTCGTGTTACAAACAATTGGTTATCTATTTTCCCTTTCCTATGCTTAGTACTGTAAAGGTTTATTTTTCTACACCACAGCGAGCTCAAGGAAGCCCTCAGATCAGAGAATATGAGGTCGGAGTACATGTATACAATAAACCACAAGAGTTCATGTGCCACGTGAGCCCAAGCCAGAGAGTCTGTCCATGCCATTTAGCGGTGCGCCACATGCCATAGACCACAGCGCTGAGCCCGAAAGATTTCTACTTGCCACTCACTGGCATAACAATGTTTTACCGTCACGCAGCGCATTTTAGCTTCTTGCTTTCAGGCAAAGTGCATATCTGTGGTACGAACGGCCATTTCTACTTTATTAGCGCAGCACAACAAAAATTGCACTTTGAAGTTTTTGGCATCAAACACGGATATTTTGACGCCAATTTTAAAGACAATACTTCAATCTTGACTTTCTTCGCTAACAACGAAGTTGTGATAATGAAATTTAAGGAATTGGAGTTCTCACAGTTCCGTTAGTCAATATAAATTAAGTCATTGTTTTTTCTAGAATCCTTTAAGGGTAATGTGTCTTAGGCATAGCGCTGATTTCGATCACCTCTGACGTGTCTGAAATGTCGCGAAGAGGCTCTCCTCCCCACGCTCGCGTGGTCAGTAAACTCACGTCGTTGACTGCACAATGCTTAGGCACGTATGTCTTCGAATACTGCGTCCCGCAATACACTTCAACACACAACTGTGATGAGACATCTGCGCGTGCGCAGGGCTTCATTTAGAGTAATGGCAGTGTACCAGTCGTTTTGAGACCACAGTTTTGCGATTTCTCGTCGCCGCTTGATCAACAGGCAAAACGGGAGCAGCTCGACAGCTTTAGACAAGATTGACCCATCAGGCACGAAAGCAGTTGTGATAAAAGCAGACGAGCAACCTCTACGAAGGACTGTGATATTATCATGATTGATAGGCTATCTTGAACTTTGTTGCAAAATATCTTCGCTCATCCAAGCAAATTTATTTTTATAGTTTTATTAGGCTTCGTGCAAGCCTGTAAAATTTAGTATGCACTATATCCAGTTCGCTCAATTGTTTGGTTTAAACTGGCTGGTCTATACTTTCTATGCACAGTCATTCTAAATTAGAAGCATTGGTCATCAGAGATGAAATCAATGTTTCCTACATAAGTCTTGAAAATAGTAAAAATGAAATAAATATACATTACACCATCCCAAAAGATTCCATTAGTCGGTTAAATTCTGTGTGGTTACGATCTAAGAATAAATACCAACTTAACCAACAGCCATTACTGTCCCACCCAGACAGAATTTGCATAGAAGCTCCGTCTTTTCACATTCACGCATTTTCGTGACGTCAGCCAGTTTTCCTATGTTTCAGATAGTTGATGTCTTGTTCACCACTGCTTTGAAGATGACCGCTCGAAAGGTGCTGGTAAACTTCGTCGGCGAGGATGACACTAGTGCTTAGCTAAAGGTAATATAATAATTTAGGTAGAAGGAATGAACCTTTAGTGGAGGGTATTCGAGGTATTCTCATTAGCAATAGAGATATCTTATGATAGAAAAAAAAACAGCTTGCACGACTCTCTTACATACTTGATTGACAAGTGTGTCGTGGTATAGGGGATGGAACTCGTATTTATTCTTAGGTTAATTGATCCACTATAGATAATCAATAGCTGTCAAATGGCCCGGGTTAGGTTATATTGGGTTACATTGGGATAGGCAAAGTCGAGTTAGGTTATGTTATGCTATGCTAGGCTTGGCTTGTCTGTTTATAGTCGGTCTGGCCTGGAGGCTTATTTGGTTTGCACTTTTTATACCATGTTAGGTTGGTTAGGTTAATTCAGGTTGGGTTGAGTTGGAACGGGCGGAGCTTGGCTTGATTGTGTTGGATTGTGTTGACGCCTCAAAGGCGGATGTGCCATTTGCGTGCTCTTCAGTGAGCGTATAGACTTTCCTTGTCGAGGTGGGTCAGCCTGCCAGACAAACTCCAGGGAGCGAGAGATGGTCCAATTTTCCTTGAGTTCGAGCGATATCCGGCCGATCATGAGGCTGCTGAAGCCCATCTGCAATGTACAACGAGAGCACATTATCTCGCGAGTAACTGTAGCAGCTCAGGCCAACATTTTTTTGTGGCGGTCAGTTTACTTCAGGATAAATATCTTTCATGGTTGCAAAGCACTTGTCCATGGCTAAAGTTTATTAGAGGGAGGATGGCAATACCTGATACTATTTAGCGCCACAATGTTGTAGAAAACAGTGTGTGTCAAGTGCACCTTTAAAGCAAGACTTAGTAAAGGCGCGTGTTTACATGGTAGATAGTGTTATGTTGATCTCAGCCACCAATTGAAAGAGTGCTGCAAAAGGTACATGCATTCAATATTGTTGAAAAGTCCAGAAGCTACATATCTGATGAAGGCTTAGGCTCGATGTGTAATATGTGTTTTAAGAAAATCTAAATTTATAGATGACGAAATTACTTTCAAAATTTCATTAGGCTACATTATTATTGATCTTTTTTAATTTTTAAATATAGCTATTAAACATAACCAATTGCAGCTGCTCGAGGTATGAAACTACTTCTAAGCATGTTAAGCAAAGTTCATCCTTTATGCACAACATAGTTAGTTACATCACGCACTTATATCGCTCTAAACATTTTTCAGTTCCGAAAACTTGAGGTATGGAACAGGGTCTAAGGTGTGTTCATTATTTTTATTTCTACTTCTGGTCAATCTATTGAACCGTAAGGGATGCATACATTCTACCTCTAGGTCAAAATATTTGCTGAATCAATCGTCATTTATCTCCAAGTTACTCGCTTGGAGTAATTCGTTACCACACTTAGTGGCCAGCCCACAAAACCAACTGACCAGGGTCCTCTTCTGTTTAACCTCCCTCTCTTTCCTTTATCTGTCTCCCTCTGTTGCTCATTGCAGGAAAAAAGAAATTTAACTAGTGCTAATTCCTTCAGTGCTAAGCAAGCTTGGTTAGCAGAAGGGGGAGCGCCAGAGCTAGATCACTCGTATCGTGCTTTTAACTCTCGTCCCCTTCTACAAGTAGCCCAGGTCACTTGACCAATTTAGTCGCAAATCGACTGTTCGCAAATGTTCGGCAATGGCCGCCTTGGTCGCAAAGCGACAACTTGTAGCTCAGTCACTCTCCGCTCAAGTTATCAGTCGGGCGAATGTGTTCGCAAACTTCACAACAAACGGTATGCATAGAGACAGGAAGTCCGCATATCTTGGGCGGCAATGCCAATGTGGGCCATGTGAAACACGGGAATTTTGTGTGACCACACAAAAAATTTATGGTTGCACACAAAATTTAGGTCGCACACAGGTGTGAATTGGTCGCGTCAAGCCGCGAATGGCCGTGTGACTGCTGCAAGTCGCGAGTGTGAATGCGTTTTAATACTGCATCATACACAGTTGCAGGCAGCGTATATTGCACTGACCCTGGCGAAGAGCGACGCCTGCGAGACTGAGTGTCCGAACGGGTCGGCCTGCCAGGCGACGCTCGGCACGCCACACTGAGGTCCGAATGTGTCATTCAGGAATCGGAGACCCAACGTCATTTGGTCTATGATGGTCGTGTAATGAGTGACCGCCTCGTCGTTCTGCACCCAACCGCCACCCACGAACTGGAGCTGGCCTGGTCAAAAATGTGTTGAGAAAAAACAAATCACAAGGGCAAGAAAGTTGCGAACTCACTAGATGTCTGAACACGACATTCCCCGATGACGTCATAATATGACGCCTTTAGCAAGCAGGCCTCACAGATTTTTTATGACCATTCATTAGCCTGTCGTTCTTCGCTCAATGGCCCAGCCAACCAGAGGCTTTGAGGGGTCGTGAAAAGGTCGCTTTTACAGTAAAAATGCAGCACTATCGGCATCCACACGCACTGGCTAGGTGACATCAGCTTGAGTGGGCCTGCACGATTGCGTAACCTCTCGAAGAAGACGGAACTCTTCGGCATATGTTTGCGCATGCAAGGGACCCTCATCGGCGTCTTTGTCATACGTGATCCGTGTACCACAAGAACGCTGGTGTTAGCTGCAGAGTTTAAGTCACCGTGCATTGCGTTTGGCAAAAACGACGGTGGGTGTCCTGCTTCCGCGCACTTGCAGGAGCCGTGGAGTTCCATGTTCCTCAATAGGCAGAGCGTCCACACAGTCCTACCCTAATTACACTGACACCGCCCGGTAAGTGCATGTGGATCACGGTGTAAGAAAAATAATTTTTTTACACCATGATGTTTACGCTGTTGGTTATGCATCGTCGTTTTAGGAACGAACTTTTTGATATCCTTTTAAGACATTCAACTGAATAAAATAATTGCAAAGACACCCACACATGGGGAATCTAAAATGAGACACCATGGGTGCTAGTTTTAAAAATACAAAATTGAAAAAAAACGTGGGTATGAACAGTTTCTCTCAAGTTGAGCTCGAAAAAAAAGTAGCTTGCCTGAGGTGACCATGTCTCGCACCATTTGCTTGACATCGCTCGACTGCTCATTCCACCATCGGGAAAAGTAAGCGCTCTCCGCTGCCACAAAGCGCCGCTGCAGGTTTTGTGCCAATCCTCTTATGGTAGAATTGTAGATATTCGTTACCACTGCGACGTAGAATCAATCAGTCACGGATGTAGCACATCATCATCGTCATCATCATCATCATCACCACCACCACCACCACCATCATCATCACCATCATATTCACATCATCATCATCATCATCATGACCAGACCATCATTACCATCATCATCACATCATCATCATCATCATCACCATCATCATAATCATAATCACCACATTGCCGCCACCAACACCACCACCACCACCACCACCACCATCATCATCATCATCATCATCATCACACCATCATTACCATCATCATCACATCATCATCATGATCATCATCATCACCACATCACAATCATCATCATCATCATCATCACATCATCATCATCCTGACTACACGCACTAGAAGGCAAAGGCCTCTCCCAGATCCGCAGATACGCCAACCAACTCGCTCCTGTGCTTTCTGCTGCCACGTTATACCTGCAAACTCTTTAATCTCATCTACTTCCTGTCTTCCCCTTCGTGCGCTTGCCTTCTCTGGGATTCCAGTGTGTTACTCTTGTTGACTTGCGGTTATCCTGCCCACATGACACGTGCCCGGCCCATGTACGTTTCTTGTTCTTGATTTTAACATGATAGTCTTAATCCCGGTTTCTTGCCTGACCAACTCCGATCTCATCTTGTACCTTAAGGTTACACCTATCATTTTCCTTTCCATCGATCACTTCATCGTCCTTAATTACAGGCTAAACCCTTTTTGTAAGCCTCCACGATTGTGCTACGTAAGTAAGTACTGGCAAAATTCAGCTGTTATATACGTTCCCCCTGAGGGTAAGTGGCAGATTACCATTCATGATTGCGAATGCTTACCGAATGGGATCTAACCAATCCTTATTTTTTAGTTATTTCACTATCACGGTCCGGCTCCGCCGTTAATGCCTGTCCTAAGTAGACATAATAATTTACAACTTCCACTGTCTCTCCACCTAACGCGAAGTGGTGTTTTCTGTCGAGACTGTGGCACATTACGTTAGTTTTGGGCATAATAATTTTCAGGCCTATTCTTCTACTTTACATGTCCGATTGAGTAATCATGAGTTGTAATTCGTCTCCCTGAGTTAGTCATCAAGGCAATGTCATCAGTATATCACAGGTTACTAAGATATGATCCATTAACTCTTATTCCCAACTCTTTCGAAATTAGGACCGTGAAAACCTCCCGTGAACACGCGATAAATAGCATTGGAGAGATCGTGTTTTTCGGCCTTACACCTTTCTTTGTTGAGAATTAGTCACTTTTTTTTATGGTGAACTATGGTGGCTGCGAATCTATTGTAGATTTCCTTTAGCATGTTTATGTAGAGTTTGTCAATGCCCTGATTCCGTAGTGCCTAGACTTGCTTTTGGTTAATTAACCTAAAAACCTCTCGAATAAGTTGTACTTTGCACATCACATTCTTATAATTATTCGTACTTTTGTAATTGAGCATGGAAACCAATATATGCGTAATATTGAAGAGAGAAGAAGGTCATATAAGAAACTAAATCAAATTCTTGAAAAAATGCATTAAAATTCGCGCAATTACGCCAATTACATTGCGTGCATCACTGGAATACTGCACTTTCAGATAAAGCTACGTGTTTCAGTATAACTAGGAATGGTATGACAGACTTCTATTGACTACACGAACGTGTAAAGCCAACCATCCATTAGTTAAGCGAGCTTTAAAAAAAGCAATGAACGGTAGTTATTTGTATCTTTGAGCAACGTTCTCGAGAGTTCTATAATGGGGCAAAATGAAGCGATAATGGAACGAAAGTTTGCTGACGATTTCAGCAATTGCGCATAGTACATATTTGGAAACAATTGACTATCAAACGAACTGGGCACACTTGGTTTTTAAATTGAGCAACCATGTCTGCAGCATTGCGAACAAAAATGAGTGTTAACATCAAACTTACTAGTTCGGTATATTTCGTCAACCGTTTGCAGCCAACCGACATCCATGTGACTATGGCTGAGCACATGCATGTTGATGTAGCCCGGCTTGTGCGGAGGGCAGCCCTGTGAGCAAAGAAATAGAGGCCACAATAATAGGGTCGTTCCGCAATATATTAACACATATCATTTATGAATTACCCGCACTGGCACAGACATTTATAAATTAAAAAAATCACTAACATTTTATCAGTGTGACCATACAGAGGATAGCGTTAGAGGATACTCTGATACGCTATCCCTTAAATGACAACGGTATAGCTTGACCGTACAAGGTAAAGGGAATAGCCTGAATTCTATCCCGTGATAGCGCACGTGGGAATAGCCAGACCACAGGGTGTAGCATACTGGTGGTAACGTATCAGTGTGGCTGTACAGGGTATACAAAGAAGAGCGTATGTTTAAGTGCAATGCTTTAAATAAGTTCTGAAGAAACGAATAGTTCTGAGTAAACGCTCTCCAATTTTCTGTCTATTGGAAGTAGTTGCATTTACTATGGGGAAACGATAAAAAGGCAACGTTTATTTGAAGGAAGGGTAGGCTGGTTTATAACATGGATTCACACCAAGTTCAAACTTCGAGGTGACACAACCAGAAAACCACTCGTATTGACCCGAAGGCTAGTATATTGTTACCATGTTAAGCGAAATTCCCAAACCGATATTCGAACTTCGGAAACTTGCTCTACCTCGGAAGCAAAGCCTTGCCTGCCATCAGTTGCTGGTCATTTTTTTCGATAGCAAGTTGGCAACGTTAGTGAATTGCTGCGCACAGCCGGACATGACATTTGGCTATGTCGTAGCGTTGTTAAGCAAACAGGCCGCGACAATTGGCCGCAGTGCACGGCGTGGCGAAATGATGGGAAACCAGGCCCGTGCCTTCCCCCTCCCCCCACTCAATTTTTTTGCCTTCGCAGACATGTTACAAAATTACACTCCACCACATCTACCTGCCCAACCCACACATCAAGTCCAGAAAATCTGCCCTACCTAAAAAAAAAATCTGCCTACGCCTTCAACTGACCATGGGGTGTTGGATTACGATGGGGCCGAAATGCTGCCGAACCATGCTCTGGATCAAATTTAGAAACCCCTAAACGCGTAACAGTCAGTCTGGAGTGGCCCGCCATACGTACAGCGTTCCTTTTAGCACAACGCACAGTTATAAAGTCCTGAAGCTTTTCAGCTCTCACCCTGAGTTCACACTGGTTGGCTCCTCGGGTTTGGCCTGGGCCTCGCCATACCATCAGTAGCAGAACCAAAGACCACGAGATGGACAACAGCCGCTGGAGACCCGCTAGACCCACCACGTTCATCACTGCCGATCGGAATGAAGGAAGCCGATAGGACTCGGCAGGCAAACTTCTATGCGTCCATACGATACTGCGATCGGTGTTCCGTGTCGCGTTTCCTCTGTCCTCCCTATACATTGCCTGGTATCCACGAGAAGAGAAAAATGAGTTACGAAAGAGGAAAGCCAGCTGACGCAAGGCACCTGATTTTGTTGATTTTTGCCAGTGTCGAAGTTTTGCTTGATTTGCAACTTGCGCTGTATGCCTATAACTTGATGCGATGAGATATTAGGGAAAAGCTAGATATACGCATTTAAACTACAAGTATGACCTGTCGGTTTTCCATTACGAGCAGTCTATGCAGCGCGAAAGCTGCGCAGATGCGTTGTAGATGAATATGAAAGTAGATATTTATGCAGCTCCCGACTCCTACTGTATACAAGGCTAACAGAACTTTCTGAATGGTGGCCTTGGAAGGAACGAGTAACTTCGGAAAACGTTCCCGCCTAATGGTCACGTCACTCAGCCTTGTCTTCTATGTATTTTGCTGTAAGGTGTAGGCGTACGTTAAAGAACGCCAGGTTGTCTGATTTCCGGAGCCCCAAACTACCACGTATTTTAGAATGATTTCATGATTTTGGGACATAAAACACAATTATTATTATTGTTTCTCGGTAACCTGAAGTGCAGAGCCTTCAGCAGACAAGGAAATTGACGCTTTGGTAACACGCCTGTTCATCACTATTACGTGTTTAAAGTGAAAGCCATAGATGTCTCAGCAAGCTTCTGTTTGGTGTCGCATCAGTTTCTTGCCAGACTTGGCAACCAGTATTGCCAGACTACCACCACATCTGGCGGCTATATTAGCTCCAACAGTTTCCGTGCATACAGAGAATGGCCTGACACCCGAGTATTACTGCAGCCGAGGAGTCCCGCAAGGCGGAATGCTAAGCCCGACGTTGTTCAACCTAACACTCATTAGACTAGTTGGCAAGCAACCAAACAGCGCACGACTTTCTATTTATGCTGATGACAACTGTGTGTGTACATCAAGTGTGACTCGAATTACACTTCGCGCTCGACTTTGGAAAGTAGCATCAGTGAAATCGCACCACCTACATAAACAAGGGCTCGAAATCACAAGAGAAAAGTTAGCAGTCATGGCTTTCACCAGAAAGCCAATGTCCGCTTATGGCATATCAATTGACTGGCAATTGGTGTCGTGCAGCCGGAGTCGCACGTTTGTGGGAGTCATAATCGACCGAAACCTGTTTTGGACCCGACACCTAAACTTCGTGAAAAATCGGCTGACCGCCATTTGTCACTTGTTCAGGTTCTTTGCCGGAAAAAGTTGGGAAGTGTCTGTCGAGTCTATGTTACAGCTGTACAAGGTGTTATTTATGGGATTTCTGTGGTACAGGCTACCTATTATATCTAACACGTGCAAAACTAACCTGCACACACTCGAAAATATTCAAGCCCAAGCTCTTAGGATATGTCTTGGCTTGCCCCGCTGTGCATCGACGGCTGAAACCACTGCCATTGCACAGGAATACTCGATCATGACGCACATCTCTATTGAAACAATGCGTACGTAGTTCAGGCAACATGCTAGGAATCCTTCCTACCGTTTGGCAGCCCTCGCTACTGAGAGGCCCCGCCCGAAATTTAGTGCAATTGTCTGTGCGCATCATGCATTGTTTACGTCAGGTTTTATGCCTGCGGAAAAATTGGTGTGTCGTCCGTGGTGACTGACACTTCCGCAAGTACCTCTTTCAATTCCAGGAATATAGAAAAAAATCAAATTTGCCTTCGCTAGCCATAAAACAATTCAGCTTGCACCTCTTGCACGAAAAGTACAATAACCACGTGCACATATACACCGATGGTTCAATCACAGCGTCTGGTTCTGACGGTGCGATGGTGATTCCAGCTAGAGGAATCACTCTACGAATCAAGCTGTCACACGTCACGATGTCTACGGCGACAGAACTTGCGGATTTGCGGGGTGCCCTAGAGTACATCAAATTCCAGAGACCGAGTAAATGGGCTGTGTTTTCCGACTCGAAACCGTCCTTACAGAGCATGCAGTCAGTCTTTCGACGAGGCTGTCACGAACAGTTAACATTTGAGGTTGTCAAGCTTCTTCACCACGTCACAGAAACAGGCTACGAGGTCAATTTTCAGTGGCTACCTGGTCATTGTGGGATCAGTGACAATGATTCCGCAGACAACGTGGCTCGCACATCCCACCAAGAAGAGCACACCCTTCTAATTCCTTTGTCAAGGACAGTCGCTGCAAAGCAACTTCGTCACCTGGCACGTAGTCTATGTCTGCTAGAGTGGAACACCCCAAGCATAAGTTATACGAGACTCTACCAAATAAACCCTCGACTGGAACTTCAACGTCCATCGTGACTTCATCGACGTGAAGCTTCCCTTCTTTGTCGCCTTTGGTTGGCGGTTGCCTTCACAAAATCATGCAGAACCATCATTGAATTGACCGACAATGCGGAATGCGATGCCTGTGGCACAAAGGAGACACCAACCATCTGCTATGCTGTTGTCTCTGATTTGCCTCTGAAAGACAGAAGCTTTCTCACGCATTGCGACAACTGGACGATCGGGTACTCTCTATGCAAATGATACTGAAGCACCGTTCTCGTCTTTCATCGGCTCAAAAGGCAGTCAAAGCCGTCTTGTACTTTTCGAGGACTACAGGCCTATGAGAACACTTTTACTTTTAGTGTAGTTCCACCGCTGCATACGCGTCAGTCCATTGACTGAAAACTTTTGTCTGTTTCTCATCTCTTTCCCCTCTCTCTCATCTTTATACTCCCCTTCCCGTTCCCCCAGCGTGGGTAGCAAACCGGGCTTGTGTCTGGTTAACCTTCCTGCCTTCTCTCTTGTTGTTCTTGTCCTCCCCTTGTCATCGACTTTATTGCTGGTGTCTGCGGTTTACCAGTGCCACTGGTGCGCCAGTAAAGCCACATGCCACTTCGCAATTCTCTGTATTTCGCCAGCATCCGTGACGAGCTCAAGCCCGGCTGCCGGCCCGAGTCCGCAGCTAGCCACGTCGAGGGCGTCACGTCTTCTGCGATGCTATTGAATCAGTCTGCTCAGCGAACACGTCACTGTGCGTAGTCAACACGGCAAGCACAGCTACGGAAGTACTCTATACTTTGAAGACAACGGGGACGAAGACGAATATGTTCAGAAGCACTTAGGATAGATCAGAACAGGGCAGTTACAATAATTGATTTGCTCTCTGCATGCACAGTTCTTACCTCACGTGCCATCACCACGTTACGATTTTTAGTTCCGTCTCAGCTGAGGTATCTGAAATTGATAGGCGTCCCAGGCCATTGTACGTTAAATATAACCGTAATAACTGGTGCCTTAGCTTGCACGTCCCTAAATCTCCCAATAGTTCAGGTTCTTCCAGTGGTAGAATACTTCACTGCGATCAGGTATACAAGATTAGCTATTCACACAGATAGGATGTAAGCAATAACAATGTGGACGGAATATGAGCCGCTACAATTTCTATGGAAGTCGCATTGGAGCCCATATCGACAATCAGCAATGACGACCACTAAATTTCGATGCTGTGTCTTCCCATCAAACTTATGCTTACACAAGGTTGGTCTCACAATATCACCCCTCCACCTTTTCGGCAGCAAACTAGGAAATATTGCACAGTGATGTTTTACATGTCTAAAATATTCCAATACTAGACCTCGACTCCTCATTACGCCGATTTCAAAAATGGGGTTAGCCACATTGGGAAAAATGTTTTAAACTTCGGTGCCTCAGGGTTGGGACACTGCCACAGCGATGCCTTTAATTATGTGTGTAATTTCAACACGATTACTCAGCGACTACTATTGTAATCTGGTATTTAAAATACTTCATGATCTCAATGAGGTAAAATCCAACTAATGTTTTCAATATTGTTACCATCAAGTTAATGCAGTGGTCTGGAATACAAGCTCAATAGCATAATACTTGTTTAATATAAATTTAATGTATTACGTATTAGTGCCATCTCATTTCTTTATTTTTTTATATCACCTGCCATTCTTAAATTAACATTTCAAAGTATCAACGTTGCACTCATGGCCAACCGCCAAATTGGGTACTTGTCATTTGCTGAAGGAAAACAAACAATCAAGCACTGGCTGCGTTGGAGTAGCTCGTAAATTTTTGATATTTTTCCCAGTCTGACAGTTTTAGGGGTGAAGATCCTGATATCGTGTCTTGTGCGCCCCCCGTTGTGGTTGTGCGTAACCTGTGGCATTTACCCGCTTACCAGTCGCACATACCCACCCTCGGGCACATATCCGCATATCCACATGTTACGGAAAACGTAGCAGGCCATCATTATCCCGCTCTCGGTGTTAACAAAGCGCTGACAGCAGAAATGTGGTACATAATCTCCTTTAGTCCTTGGATTGTCCGCTGGATAGCGGTACTTGTATATGATCAATATATAATAAAAAGAAGCGAGACAGTGGTCCTTGAAGTGTTCACTAGATGGAAGGACAGACAGACATGCAGACGAACAAAGGGACAGATGGACAGAGAGACAGAAACATGGGTGGACGGACGAACGGACGCACGAATGGACGCATGAATGGGCGCACGTGCGGTTGATATAAAGCACAGATGCATGGACAGACACATGGACGGAAGCATGGACGCATGGACGGAAGCATGGACGCATTGACGAACGCTTCGCCCCTCTCATCATCATTCATTCCGTGAATATGTTGTGATTTTGTTATTACTTATTTATGCTTTGTACTTACTCCGTGACGACCTGGAGATTCCCGTCCACGCAGAAAAGCACGCCAAACTGACCTCTAAAGACGGCCTGTGCCTTACCCACCTCGGCACAGAACATCGCCGGCCGATGCACTCGATGCCCCATCTATGGCAGTGGTGGTAACTACTACTCTTGGAGTCCCTGTAGAAGAAACTACACACCATGACCCTAATCAAGAGACTAAGCAACGAACAAGATGATTCCGATTTTTCGGATGAAAATGCAAAGGATACCGACCAGGCATTTTTCACGGTGGCGTCATCCTACAAAAAAAGAAGAGGTACTAGCGCCCCTGTTGTTATCAGGACAATCATGGAAAGAGAAAACTTATGAAAAGTCAGCCCTAACACTGTTGCATTACCCGTTGTAATGTCGGCTCAACAGAAAGTTCTTAACCATTGCCTCAACAAGAATGGAACCTGATGGTTACACTGCCGACGCAGCCAGCCGCCAATCATCTAATAACGGTTACTGAAATGGCTGGTGTGCCTGTGGAAGCCCGTGTTCCATACTCTTACGCAGCAAACAATTAAAAAAAGTACAAGATGTTCTTCTTAGTCACTCAAACGAAGACTTACAAGACTATTGTGGGAATAAATGGTTTGGGAGCTTTAATAAAGAGACGTTGTGGGGCGTGGGCATCAGGCGCGACACAACGCACCTTAGAGTGATCTTACCCTTTGTCTCCGTCTCTGTTTATTGCACTAACCCGATACGACACAAGTTACGAGATGGGGCCAGAAGTGGGATGCAAGTGGTGAGATTGGGAACGACAGCAGTGGAAGAAGACATCCCGCTGAAGGAGGTTTCATTGCGCAGACTCACGGCGAAATTAAAAGGCACCGGTGGACGTGGAAGAAGCAGCATGGCGGCCAAGCTGCAGCCGAGACAAATGAACGTCGGTCTTGTGCCATCAGGGTAGCCAGAATCGTCGGGACAACACCACGCGTCTATCCGCAACTAACGGACTAAGATTTCCATTTGAGGGTGAGCAACGAGCGCACTGAAAGTGACCATAAGGACAACGGTCAAGGACAGATCACAATGGCAACAGGTTGGTCACAGCAGACCTTGCGTCACAGCAGACCGCTGCTTAGCGTCAGGTTCACACCACCGGCGCCGTTGGAGTTCCAGAGGCCAGAAGAGAGCACTCGATCGCCGCACGTAGCAGCTCGCCCTCACCGTCTTTTAACCGCCGCAGGTCCCGGGCAATATAGGATCGGCAGTCTGGAGGTGAAACTGCATGGTCGATCGTACCTGAAAATCCTCAGTTGCCCTTGAGTCTACACCAGAACACCCTTGAAGTCCATGATGACTGTCCGAAACCAACACGAGCACTCACGCTTCTTTGATGAGCGCAGATTTTCGTCGCCGCAAGAAGATCCTTACGCCACCTTTGATGAACTCGGTACTAGTCGCAGACGGAGGAACATGTCTATCGTAGGAATGTGTACTGCACAACGGACCATTGTAGGTCATCAGGGGGTCGTCTTGTTTACTGTTCTTGCCACATGCCCACACGACCTCATCTTTGGACTGGATTTTCTCGCCACCAATTCCGCGCTCATTGACTGCTCCGCCGGTGTGCTTCGCCTTGAACTGCCTCAACTCCCTGACTGCCGCTCCTTGTCTAATTTCACGTACTCATCCGCTGTCATAAACCTAAAACCATAAACCTGTCATAAACCATAAACAAAGAGTTACAGAATATAAGTATCTTGGCATTATTTTCACAAGTAACCTATCCTGGTCGAAACACATCGAATATGTATGCACAAAGTCACTTAAGAAACTGGGTTATCTTCGGCGCACACTCAGCCAAGCACCGAAAGACACCAAACTCCTGATGTATAAAACACTAATCCGACCAACACTCGACTACGCATGCTCCGTGTGGAACCCTTACCGAAAAGGCGAAATTAACAAAATTGAAGCCGTTCAAAAGAAAGCCATCCGATTCATCTTTCGCAGGTATGACTGCGCTTTTTCACCAACCACAGCCCTCGTATCTCTAGAGCTAACCACCTTAGCTGCCCGTCGTGAAATTGAATCACTAACCTTTTTTCACCGCATCATTCACTGTTCATATCGCCTGTCATCGAACAAATATGTCACATATGCAAGCCCCACTCAGACCAGAAGCAATCACACCCTTAACGTTTCCCCGTATCATCCCCGCACAGACACGTTCAAATATAGCTTTTTTCCGCGAACAATTGAGCGTTGGAATTTGTTTCCTGGCCACGTGCGCTCTCTTGACTTTCTTACATTTCCTTCTAAAATACAGCTATTGTAAGCTACGTACATATACCACTTTGTTTCCTTTCCCCCTTTGTACGAGTGCACTTTTGTACTTAGATGTGTATATTAGGTCGATCTTATGTAACCCTTTACCATGCCGCTAAAACTGTACACTTCCTTCTATGTTGACTTTCGAACGCCTGGTTTTGTCGTTACTGTGTTTTCTTTCTTTCTTTTTGCTTTTGTTTCATTATTGAACTTGTTCGATGCACGGTTTTGTGCGATGTACCCACTCCTGCTATAGCCCCAAGAGGGGCTGCAGTATGTTAAAATAAAAAATAATAAAAAATAATAAATAAATAAATAAAAAACACCATGACCGTCATGCGAAGCTTCGTGCCAAATAAAGTGCAGCGGCTTTATTCATTTAGCCCAGAAAACTATTACGCACGTCGACATGCTATGTTCACGAGCTGTGCCAGATGGCGAATAGTTTCTTGCATTCCTTCCCTACTTGCTGCTCGCACATTCTGTTGCTCTTCCCTGACCAGTTGTCAGCATCACGGCTAATGTAACCTGGCTCCCCTTAGTCAGTTTGGGCTTCACAAGTCAAGTGCTCCCACAAGGCATAGCCGCAGCTAAACTTTGTTCGCTACTCGATTCAAAGGTCGATGCTTTCGCTCTGGATGCAAGTGTTCTTGCGCGTCACGCACTACCGAAATCTAAATGTGGCAGCTGTCAAATTGTAAACACGATTGCTGCTGGCCTTCCACCTCAACATGTTGAAGCTCTCTAGGGTGTTCTCGAGTCCTACCAGGACATATTCGGTTTCGGTGACCGGCCTTTAATCCAGACGTTCATTGTAAAGCATAGCATACACATTGGCAATGCAAAACCTGTTTACCACTATTATGGGTTTAAGGCGAAAGCCGCAGAGGCCTCGGCAAGCTTCTTGGTGTCACATAAGTTTTTTGCCAGACTAGGCAACCAGAATTGCCAAACTGCCACCAAATGTGGCGGCTATATTAGCCCCTACAGTTCCCGTAATATTTTCTCATCGGCTCTCACTTTATTGCTAGTGTCTGTGGTGGCCCCATTCCAGATATAGTGCTTTCGCTTCAGTGGTACTTCCTCACACTTTACTGCCAGAAAGTCCTAATGAAGCAAGCACCCTTTCCGTCACGAAATGACGTTGAAAGAAGGGACATGATGACAAAAAAAAAAAAAAAACGAAGCCTCTCGATGAGGGTTCAGTGAGACTTCATGGCACTTTCAGTCGCTCATCTTGCCGTGAGAGTTCATAAAAACAGGTTGATGAACTAGTTGGTAATGCGAACTTAAGTTTCAGCACATTGAAACAAAAGGACAAAGGACAAATGTATGTATGTATGTATGTATGTATGTATGTATGTATGTATGTATGTATGTATGTATGTATGTATGTATGTATGTATGTATGTATGTATGTATGTATGTATGTATGTATGTATGTATGTATGTATACGGAGGCACGCACGCTCCTATCTATCTATATCTATCTATCTATCTATCTATCTATCTATCTATCTATCTATCTATCTATCTATCTATCTATCTATCTATCTATCTATCTATCTATCTATCTATCTATCTATCTATCTATCTATCTGTCTATCTGTCTGTCTGTCTGTCTGTCTGTCTGTCTGTCTGTCTGTCTGTCTGTCTGTCTGTCTGTCTGTCTGTCTATCTATCTATCTATCTATCTATCTATCTATCTATCTATCTATCTATCTATCTATCTATCTATCTATCTATCTATCTATCTATCTATCTATCTATCTATCTATCTATCTATCTATCTATCTATCTATCTATCTATCTATCTATCTATCTATCTATCTATCTATCTATCTATCTATCTATCTATCTATCTATCTATCTATCTATCTATCTATCTATCTATCTACCATGGCTTTATCACGCGCGTGCATCAGCCAGCAAATGGTCATTCATTACTTCAGCACTGCAGTGTGGTGCGCAAGCGGGTGCGTAACATGGTATTTCCTTTTTCTTTCTTTAGAATTTGTTGGCTCTCGCAAAAAGTGCAAAAGCACTAATACCTAAGAGAGAAAAAAAAAACATTTTGCCCCCCGATCTACAATTTACTGTATAACACTTATGCCCAGCTTCGTTGCTTTAGAGGTTATCTAGTTATTTGGCTTGATGAATGTATTGAGTTGAACATATGGTGTTACTTACTCCACGTAATAGTGAGCAACGTGCAATTGCTGGCGTGGCTACTAACTGCATCAGCACAAATTGAAACCTTGGTTAGAATAGGCTTGGTCATGTTACACTGTATGTCGCTTAATTCTTTCATTGGTTTGTGCACGTAGCGACAGCTATAATATTCTGCACTGTGCCGGCACCTTTTATTGTTTTGTTAAAACTCAATGCTTAATAACTGCCTAATATTACGAGTGAGGAAAAACTGCTGTTGAAGTGCACGCACAGTAACGTTGACTTCTACAGATTCCCTAGTCACAGCCAAATGCTCGAGGCGAAGCGACACCGGCAGCCTTGCTAGCCTTTCCAGGGTTAACACGTGCACAGTTTTGGGGAGCGGTGTCCGCAGTGCAAAAATGTGGAAGCGAACAGAAAGTAAAGTTATTCCTTCTATTCAACCCCAATAAAGCAATGGCGACAAAATGTATATTGCTGGGAGAAATAACCATTATATAACAACAGACAAAAGCGTATAGTATATATGTGCAAGATTCATTTCCATTTTATGTTAATAGTTCATTATTCTACACCCTTACTCATTTGCATGCGCACTTCTCCTCTATGCACAGTTTTATCTCTCCAAATTCATTTTGTCGCCTAGATTATGACTGATGGTTACGAACCGATTCTTTGCGCTCTATATAGCTATACATACGTCGAGATTCCATATATCACAATTATCTCATTCTTGGTGTGCAACAGTTGTAGTTCAATACCGAAAACGATAGAGACCGATGCACGCAGGTATCAGCACTGGCTTCGGTAAAGGTTGATGCCAGGCAGAGTGATTCGCCAGAGGTAGTGAAACCGAATGAAATCACTGAGGCCATCTCCAATTCTCACCAAATGATTAATCAATCAATCAATCGATCAATCAATCAATTAATCAATAAACCAATAAATAAATAAATAAATAAATAAATAAATAAATAAATAAATAAATAAATAAATAAATAAATAAATAAGCTATACAGTCATTTTCAGCAATCAAAAAGCGCAGTACCGAGGTCCGTGAAACAGGTGCGCTTGCTCGTGAAGTGTTTTCTCCTCGCGTGGTGACGAGGGGTAGTCTACCCACTACTTAGATTGCTATCACTTGAAGGGGCTAACGTCACTCAAGAACTCGGTTTTAGGCACGATGGTTTCAAGGCACGAGCTGAAAATTAACTCTTCAGCATTCGTGAACGTAGCTATCTCCACTCTAATTTACAATTTAAGCCCCTTCTCCTCTACCCAATCTCAAGGAAGTAATGGATTAATCCTATAGATACAGAATCACTTTTAAAATTTTTCACAATCTGCAGCGCAGACATTTAAGGGCTGAAAAAGAATTTGAAATGCAGTGATGAAAAGAAGGCTTGTCTGCTTGCTTGACCCTTTAAAAGTGGCTCGTACCCATTTCGGCGAATGGCCTTAAACAGGCGGTTAATATAAGGACAAAATATGATGCTTAAACGACAGAAAATAATAAACTGGTCGTCTAAGAATTATATGACTATAGAACTCTAACATGATGGACGCCGAAAGCACGTCTATGTACCAGTTTATGCCTTTGTTTCTTCACTGCGCAACCTTCCTTTCAGCACTTACAAGCTTGCGCTTCAGATTCTATAAAGTATACGTATACAAACTTGATCCTACCGCAGTTCTACGAAATTCTTTCTCTACACTCACCATTTCCTTCTTCGGAACCCACTTGCCCTGAGACAGCAAGATCACTGACCTGTACATGAGTTGCTGTGCCTGCAGTCTCGTCAAGTCTCGACCTTCGGAAGGCGTGCCGATGAAGAGCTTGGGTGTTCATCTCGCTACGACGCCCTCGCTATCCACGCCGTCTTCTCCAATGGTCTCTGGCATTCCATGTTCATTGTACGTGGAATGGCACCTGTGTAACTGCGTTGACATTCTGGTTACAGAAGGACTAATTTACCGTTCAGAAAATCAATCACCCAATCAGTAATTCAATCAACGAATCGCTCAATCAATCAAAGAATCAATCAATCAAGCAGTGGTGGTTGCGGATGCGAACACTCGTCTAATTGCTGTTTCTGCCTTCTACAGGTGTTCGTCCTAGACAGGCCAGGGTCCCGATAGTGACTACTGCAGCACCTGTCATTTCATCATCCACTTGTCAACGTGGAACGTTGTATTCTGGATAATCTGGCTGAATCATATCTACCGTTCCCAGCATTCCTGTCGTCGTCCTGCGCCTGCGTGGATCTTCAGTCTAGGCATCAAAAGCAGTGACAGGAGGCACGCCCGCGTCAAAGCAGTGGTGGTTGTGGATGCGAACACTCGTCTAATTGCTGTTCCTGCCTTCTACAGGTCAGTTGGCTTTACGCAACCCTTGGTATTGAGCTTTGTCTTATACCGCAACCACTGTTGCTGCTGCTGCTGCTGCTGCTGCTGCTGCTGCTGCTGCTGCTGCTGCTGCTGCTGCTGCTGCTGCTGCTGCTGCTCTTTGTATTATTCGCACGCTCGTGTGTTCACTTGTGTTCTTCAATAAGTTTCCTGCTTGTGGTATCACGATGCCTACGAATGCCAAATTAGCTAAGAGAACCGAAAACCTTGAGGCAAAATTTGACAGCCGATTGACAAAGCTCGTAAACAGAATTGTGGGTGACGTTACGACGAAGCTTCGAGAGACGGGATTTGATCTCGGTGCTCTAAATTCAGAGGTTAAATGTATGGAGGCTGGCCTGAAAATGCTTAATGACATTGTAGAGACTGTCCGTGCTCTACAACAAGAGCTTTGTTCTACTAACAAAGCTTTGAAAAACGAGAACGAGACTTTAAAGAAGAAGGTGGTGGACCTGGAGCAGTACACTCGGATGAACAACGTCGAGATCAAGGGCGTTCCTTCTTCCCAAGGGGAGGACTGTGTTGCCATAGTGCAGTCGATTGGTAACAAAATCGACTGTCCTGTATCAGGCAATTATCTTGACGTTGTTCACAGAGTGCCAGCTAAGTCTGGACAACAGAATATCGTGGCCCGTTTCTGTTCACGAGAGCAAAAGAATGAGTTTGTTAGGAAGGCACGTAAAGCTCGCTTGAATACACGTGCTCTTGGTTTTTCTGGAGAGGGCACCCATGCTGTCTTTGTTAATGATCACCTCTCGCCGGATAACAAGAAGCTTTCTGCTAAAGCACTTGTTCTCAAAAAAGAGAAACAGTGGGCGTGTCTTTGGACTCATAAGCCAGATAAAAGCAAGGAAATCTACTGACACCAGGGTATTTCGCATAAAATCGGAGATCGACCTGTCCATTATCTCCTAGTTATATCATACATTAGCAATTGTAGCGTCTATCCAATTGCGGGATGACGTATATTTCACCGTCTGAACTCTCATCACGGATGTCTCAACCATGTAGGGCGTTAATTCACTTTAACGCTCGAAGTATAAGAAAAAAGTATGACAATATTACCTCATTGCTGTCGGCCATTGGTCACCAGCTCTCTATCATCTGCATCAGTGAAACGTGGCTACGTGAATATGACAGGGACCTGTTTAAGTTTCCTTCCTATTCTTCTGAATACTGTCACCGAATCGACGATGCACATGGTGGAGCAGCTATTTTTATATCTTCATGCCTTCACTATCATAGGCGACTGGACTTGGCACTAAGTATTCCTGGTTGCGAATCCGTGGGGATCGAACTTCATGAACCACATTTTTCGCAAGATAGTAAGAATTTAGTTGTTGCCTGCTTATATCGTTCTCTGTCGTCATCTGTCGTGGAGGTCTGCCTAGCTTTAGGAGAGGCGTTGAAAACTGTCATTAGAAGGAAAACGGGTGATTATTTTAGGAGATATGAATATCACTCTTCTTGATGACACCAACGCGAATGTTTCTGAATACATTTCCTGCTTCAGTGGGTATGGCTACGAGTGCCTCATAACTGTACCAACTCGTGTTCCGCTTCATGGCAATGGCACTATCATATATCACATTTTGTCTAACATCATTAGACCTCCTGAAGCAGCTGTCATCGAGGTGCCTGTCACAGATCATTATCCTATTTATGCAAGCATAGGCATCTCCAATAATAATAAAATAAGTCGATGCTTCAAGAATATCTTCAATACTGCATTATTCATTAAGATCATCGAGCAGTGTGATTGGTCGGCAGTTAAGAAATGCAATAATGCTGAAATAGCCTACCAACAATTTTCCTCTATCATTTCAAATGCAGTCACGGCCGCTTCAACATTAGTAGTAAGCAGAACAAAGTACCTTGTCCCAATTAATCCGTGGTTGACACCTAACCTGTTAAAATGTCTGCGGAAAAAGGATAACTTATACAAAAAGACGAAAAAGTGCCCTTTCAATGTTCACCTACAAAATCGCTATAAAGAATATTGAAACACATTAGGAAAGTTACTTAAAGCCGCTAAATTAATGTATTTCGAAGATAAAATAAAGCGAGCCGGAAATGACGTTAAGCAGCAGTGGAAAACTGTAAACAATTTTCTTGGCAGGACTACGGTACATTCAGATATAACCTTGATTCACTCAGAAAAACGTGTGATCGATAACCCATCTGATATCGCGAACTCTTTTAATGACTCATTCGGCATTGATATTCCTCAGTCGACAGCACCACTCGAGCACACTTGTTCACGATTACCACATTCATTCTTCCTTTATCTGACGTCACCCGAGGAAGTGTTCACCGTTATCAATGGTATTAGGAATACAAGCGCTGGTCTCGATAAGTTCTTTGCTGCCGACATGAAACTGATAGCTCATTTAATCTGTGATGCATTATGTCATAATATAAATCTTGTATTTGAAACTGGGTTCTTCCCTACATCTCTGAAAAAAGCAAAACTTATTCCCGTTTTAAAAAAAGGCGACAAGCGTTTAATCTCCAATTACCGGCCTATAGCAATTATTTCATTCTTCAGTAAGGTCATAGAAAAGCTTTTTGTGGGACGTTTATGGTGCTATCTAGACAAGTTTCACATTCTTTCTAACAAACAGTTCGGTTTCAGGCCCGGTTACTCAACTGAACTCGCCATGATATCGCTAACAGAGGAAATTAAATATGCTATTGACAGCGGTAGTGTTGTTGGAGGCGTTTTTTTTTACCTTTCAAAAGCATTTGATTCTATTTCGCACGGCATTTTATTTCAGAAACTAGAAACAATTGGTGTATCTGGCGTCCCACTAGAACTAATTCGTAACTATCTGCGTGATCAAGAACAGCTGGTATATGTGTCCAGTAACTTTTCCAACCCTAAAACCATAAACATCGGTGTTCCACAGGGTTCAATTTTGGGCCCGCTTTTATTTTTAATTTATATAAATGATCTTCCTCAATGTCTAGCACATTCGTCCTGTACACTCTATGCGGACGATACCACTATATTAACTACAGATAAAGACGTTGACTCGATGTTGTTTAAACTAAATACCGACGTGATAAATATCGTTAAAGTGTTCAATAAGAATAAATTAAACATAAATGCTAAAAAGTCAAACTTCGTTGTATTTTCGTCACCGAATTATACCTAGGAACCCCTCTGTCTTCGTAAGTGATACTCAAGTTCATTCAACATCTCGTACAATGTTTCTAGGGGTCAAATTAGATGAACATTTAAAGTTCAATTCACAAGTTTTAGAGCTTACGCGGAAAGCCGCATATGCCATTCGAATATTTCTAAAAGTTCGCCCGTTCTTTTGTTTTGAAATATTGTTGTCACTTTACTACGCTTTCTTTCACAGCAACATAATCCATTGCATTTCATCATGGGGAAATACGTATGCCACTTATTTATCAGCCATCCAACATCTTCAAAACCAAGCATTGAGGATAATAACGTTCTGTGGCTACATGCCCAATGCATCATCCTTACTCTGTTCGCATGGAATTTTATCAGTTCAGAAGCTGGCTAAATATTTTCTCGGCATTCTTATTTACAAATATGTGAATGGAAAACTTCCAATTCCTTTACTACACTCAAGTCAGTTTCCTCAGGCGTCATCGACTCGTTTTGTAAAGGCTATTAACTTCTTTTTACCCAAACCTAGGACTAATTATGGCAAGTTTACCACAAAAGTTTCATCTGTTTCCTTGTGGAATTCTTTACCTTTGGAGATCAAAAATACATCCCTCGAAATATTTAAAAAGGCTTGCGTTCGCACTTATTAAATTCTTAATGCATGATATTATATGAATTGAATGTTATTGCATTTTCTGTTAGATTTTTGTGCTCATCGGTACACCTTGTATAACTTATGTTCGCTATTTCGTGTTTCTCTGTACATTTTGTATATCTTAATTTTTCTATCCTTACCGTAATAATGCTTGGTATTATACAGAGTGAATGTTATTGCATTTTCGTGTTAGTTTTTGCATGCTGAGCTGTAAATTTTTTATAACTAACGTTCGCTATTTCGTGCTTATCTGTACATTTTGTATACCTTAAAATTTCTTTCCTTACCACTCTTTACTATTGCGTTGTATATCTCATGTATGATTTTATAGGAGGTCTCATTCACAGTCTCGTGACTTTGAGACCTCCTTCTGTATTTGTACATAAAACATGCACTTGTATCACTTCTATTTCAATTCTGAATAAAAAAAATTAAATCAAACTATCACGCGATCGATTCGCACCACAAAAGAAAAATATTTATCTCAGGTGCAGCTTAAGGGACCTTCGTGTGATCGCGTCAAGTCGGGCGTTTATGTCACGCAGGCGTGATAGACGTAAAGCCTGCAAGCAGCACATTTAGAACTGCAGCTTTTGCTTGCCCGCTAACACCGGTGCGCATGAAGAGCTACTTCACCTATCCCAGCCGGCGAAGCCATAGGACCTGCGCCGGCAGTAATGCGCATCGCGCTCGGAGCAGCAAGCAGTCGAATAAGAAAATGGAGATAGTGAGACAGAAAATGCATAATTCAAAAACAACACAGATAATCAGATCAAAGGAACAGAGGGCGATATTAAATAGCGCATGAGGACACGAAAAAAAAAACAGAAAATATGGGAAGGGCTGATACAGACTACAATGAAAGACAAGAGAACCAGAGGAGATCGCCAGTTCGTAAACGCTAGAGAAACGCGGGTGAATCAAACATCCACGATTCGCACTGCTTTCACTTAAAACTGGGTTTGCTTTGGTCCAGGATGTGATCACGGCTCTAGCATTTCTGGAAAGAAAGACATTTTCACCTATACTGACCCCGAGATGACGAGCGCGGGAGCAGTGTTTATTATTTTATTTATTTATTTATTTACAAGTACTGCTGTCTCATGCCTGGGACATTGCAGGAGCGGATACAGAAAAATCAACAAAAGCACAGAAACTTCCCGAAAATTAAAAAGTTATTTGATCGATTCCATGCCTTGTTCTGCTAAGTTTTCTTCAAAGAACCTTAGGGCGGCGCTTGTTTTGCTTTTCACAGAAGAAGCGTCGCTCACGTGTGGGTTCAGGTTCTGGCCACAATATGACTTCAAAATGTGTGATCAACAAGCTTTTCTAGGCCAAGCGTGGCTAGAATTTTTTATTTTTACTAAAGTCAAGTCAAGTCAAGTTTGTTACACATTTCACATTTGGTTACATGGTTGAGATAAACCAGAAGGAGGTCCCGAAGTTTCAGAGAAACTGATTACATTTAGCTTCGCTGTAAGATGAAGCGAAGCTCCATATTACAGCGAAGCTAAATGACTAGGATATGGAATTTCATGGCGTTCGCATTAAATAAATTTTAGTGCCCTGTACAGTGAGCGCTAGAACTAATTTGCATAGAGAAATTTGTTTCAATGAGCAGGGGGAATAAATTTTATTGAAATGAAATGTGGGAGTAGCACTGAGAAAGCCAGGCTTGACTTAGGCGGTCAGAAGGTGGGAGCTTGGTTGGATGGCAACTGTTGCAGCTAACCTCCCTGTCCTTGCCCTTTCAACTGTTGCAGAAAAGTCAGCAGTCTGGGTTGTATACGTAATTTTAGGCGCCCTATGAACTTTGCTCAAACATTTCCAAACAATAATGTAGGACCCCTGATGTACGCTATAGATTGGCGTAAAAAAGTAATGCATTAAAGTGGGTTACAATAGTCTGGGATCACAAAGGGGACAGAAACGGAAGTGAACATGGCACCAACAGATGCTTGGGTACGAAGAAAAAGTGAACTTTCCGTGTAGTCCTGTATTTCACCTTTCCGTGTAGTCCGAAAGGTGAAATACAGGAACGGCGGCTCACTGCCCACTTGGGGAAGAGTGGGTGCGGAGGAGGTATTGTTGACAATGATGACAATGCTCATCTACCTCTGCCCTACTCTGTTGAGATGCGGCCCCTTTCTAATTACGCCGTGTCGGTCTTGCTTCTTCTCCTAGATTTTCTATATTTTATTTAATGTTTGTCCTCCCGTTTCGCTGTTTCTTCTTCTCCCTTTTTTTCTCTCTCTCTCTTTTCTGTGTTTTTTTTCTTTTTTTTTACTTTTCTTTTGACCCCTTCCCTCCTGTCTCGAGAGGCTATAAGAAAACACGGAACATGTGTAAACAGTATTATGCCTTGAAAAAGACGGGGTTCCCGTCGAAACATCGGCACAATAAACAGTTGTTAAGTGAAAGCGCATCTACTTTCATATTTATAACGTTGCGGCAACCGAAGTTATTCTTCTGTATATATATATATATATATATATATATATATATATATATATATATATATATATATATATATATATATATATATATACATACGACGCACGTTGGTTTTGCACGGTATATTCTGACTGACGTTTCGGCTGGTGGACCAGCCTTTGTCAAAGTCACAAAGTCACCAGCCAAAACGTCAGTCAGAATATACCTTGCAAAACCAACGTGCGTCGTACTCTATTTTTTCCTTATTCTACTGGGGTCAGCGTTACTTCCTTGCTGCTATATATATATATATATATATATATATATATATATATATATATATATATATATATTGTGGAGAAGAAGATGTGCCTGCAGCAAGCAGCATCGACAACGCCCGGCTCTCTCGGCTCGTGCTTCGGTTTGTTGCTGTGCCGATCACTGGACGGTTCTTCACGCTGTCTCGTCGCTGTCTTTAACGGCTAATAAACCTCCTCACATTTGGTGGAAGGTGTTGTTAATCCCCGTTGCTACACCCTGGAGCTGCGAAGCCGCACGCTACCGCCTGTCATGACTGACAACGCCACTACATCGACGCCTTCGCCCCAGTTCAACTGCCCTGGCCATCCTAGGCTACGGGACCCGAAGGTCTTCAGCGGTGCGGATGGAACCGACGTCGAAGACTGGCTCGAGCACTACGAACTGGTGAGCGCCAACAATAAATGGGATGAAGCCGACAAGCTGGGCCACGTGATATTTTATCTCAATGGTGTCGCTGAATTGTGGTTTAATAACCACAAACACAACATCCCCACATGGAGCGTCTTCAAGACGTCATGTGCTGAAGTGTTCGGTCGGCCGGCTGTCCGCAAGCAGTGAGCAGAACAGCGCTTGCGCGTGCGCACTCAGCAGACTGGCGAGACCTTTACCAGCTATATTGAGGACGTCGTCGACCTTTGTCGACGTGCGAATGACACCATGCCCGATTCTGACAAGGTCAAACATATCCTGAAGGGCATCGACGACGGCGCATTTCAAATGCTCTTGGCAAGAAATCCGAGCACAGTTTGCGAAGTCGTCAGCTTGTGTCAGAGCTACGACGAGTTGAAGAAGCAATGCACTCTGACTCGGCAGCCTCAGCATGGTGGTGAGCCACTGCACAGTTTGGACACTTTGCCTGACAATTCACCGTTGCTTCAGCAAGTTCGAGCCTTCGTCCGTGAGGAATTCGCCCGCCAACTTTCCCTAGTGCCCTTCACTCACTAGACCATCACACGTCTACCTGCCTCACTTCGCACTGCTATTTCGGAAGAGGTTGCCCAAGCTGTTCCTGTTGTGCACCACGAGTCGCCTCTATCCAGCCGTGTTCACTGCCAGCGTGTCGCGCAGCCGGTAGGCCCTCCTGTCACCTATCCGCCAGCCGTGCAGCCTGTTGCCACGCCCCTAACGTATGCATCGCAGCCTGTGGCTCCTCCTGTCGCCTGTTCGCAAGTGATGCAGCCTATAGCAGTGCCGTTCACATATGCAGACGCTGTGCGTAGGCTTCCGCAACCACCCTACACCTCGCGCTCACAGCCCGCACACCCGGCTGCTTATACTGCATCTTGGGCGGCACCACCAGTCGCCAATTCTTGGAGGACGCCCGATAACCGACCGATATGCTACGCCTGCTTCACTCCCGGACACGTTGCTCGCTACTGCCGCCGTCGAGCTCAGACGTTCGGCGATTATGTCCGATCGTCGCAAGCCGGCAGCCAACCCTTCGCGCAATACGGGCCGGTCTCATCACCTCGCTATGCCCCTCCCAACGACCCCGACTTCATGACGCCGCGCGCACCCTCTCCTCGTCGGCGATCGCCCTCCCTCATGCGTCGCCGGCCCAAACCTTCTGACCAGGAAAACTAAGCACCACAGTTCAAGAGGCAAGAACTGCGCTATTTTTGAACTGTCTAAGCCCTCGCCCCTCTCCTTCTTATTCCTTATTCTCCGTCATCATTGTTGACAATGATGACAATGCTCATCCACCTAAAGATAACCCGCAAGGACGTATATCTTTTGCCGTGCATTGATGACGCCATTGACACCCTTCACGGAGCGGAATTCTTCTCGTCGCTAGATTTGCGGTCTGGCTACTGGCAAGCTCCATGTGGTCGCAGTAACTGTTGAAGGTTATTCTACTTTCGCCCTTGTAGACACCGGCGCCGCTTTTTCTGTTATTGCCGCTAATGTCTACCGTGTATTACGTAAAGTGACGACGCCGCTTTCGGGACTGTCACTCCACACCGCAAGTGCACAGCAAGTAACGCCTCTCGCAGCCTGCACTGCAAGAGTGTTCATCGAAGGCATTGTTTACATTGTGGAGTTTATTGTCCTCGCTGTCTGTTCGCATGATGTCATCCTCAGATGAGACTTCCTATACCGCCATAATGCCGTCATCAACTGCGCACGCGCTGAAGTTGAGTTTTCACTCTTTTGTGATGTCCCATTACTTGACGCTCTTCATCAGCCGCCGAAGTTGTTCGTGCATGAAGATACCGATATTCCACCTGAAAATTTCGCACTTGTTCCAGTTTCATGCAACGCCTACACTGACGCTACAGTCTTCTTTATGCCTTTTGATATCTTCACGAGTCGTCGAGCTCTGCCGCTGCCTTTCGAAACGATTGACCTTGCCGCCGGAAGAAGCAATATGTTCATACTCAACCCACTTTCCACACCTGTCACTTTGCTTGCGGGGGAATGTCTTGACCGCGTGCAGGATCTCGACCCTTCGTCTTTGGTTGATATCCCGGGTGACTACTGTGACCACCCAAAATCACTGTCGGCACTCGAAGAGTCGTCCAAGGATACGTTTTCCAGCGCCATCGCCGACACCCTCACTCCCACCGAACATGGTAGCCTGCTTGATCTTCTTCATGAGTTCCGGAATTTTTTCGATATGTCCCAACCTCAACTAGGCGGCACGTCGCAAGTCAAGCATTATGTTGACACCGGCCTACACCAGCCACTGCGTCAAAAACCATACCGTGTCTCCACTGAAGAGCGCTGCGTCATCAACTATCAAGTCGAAGATATGCTTTGTAGAGACGTCATTCGACCATCTCACAGTCCCTGGGCGTCTCCTGTCGTCCTGGTGCGTAAGAAAGACGGATCTATCCGATTTTGCGTGGACTATCGTCGTTTGAATAAGATAACTCGCAAGGACGTATATCTTTTGCCGCGCATTGATGACGCCATTGACACCCTTCACGGAGCGGAATTCTTCTCGTCACTAGATTTGCGGTCTGGCTACTGGCAAGTTCCAATGGCTGAAGCCGATCGCCAAAAAACTGCATTTATTACAGCTGACGGACTATACGAGTTTAACGTCATGCGCTTTGGGCTTTGTAACGCGCCCGGCACGTTTGAACGACTTATGGATAATACCCTACGTGGCCTCAAGTGGAATATGTGCCTCTGCTACCTCGACGATGTCGTGGTTTTCTCGCACGACTTTCCTACGCACCTCCTTCACCTCAGGCACGTTTTGACTTGTCTGACTAACGCTGGCCTGCAGCTTAACCTGAAAAAATGCCGCTTCGCTGCACGCGAGCTCGTCATCCTAGGCCACATCGTGTCGAAGCACGGCGTATTACCTGACCCAGCAAAACTTCGAGCAGTCGCAGAATTTCCCAAGCCGACGACTATGAAGGAACTTCGCAGTTTTGTAGGCCTATGCTCATATTTCCGGCGCTTTGTTCGCAATTTTGCATCCATGATGTCACTATTAACCCAGCTTCTTCACGGTGACGTAAACCTCTCCTCCAGGTCCCCTGCGTGTGACGTTGCCTTCACCACTCTGCGCCGTCTGCTCACCTCCCCACCTATTCTTCGCCACTTCGACCCGACGGCTCCTACCGAAGTGCACACCGACGCCAGCGGAGTCGGGCTAGGTGCTGTCCTCGCTCAACGAAAACCCGGCTATTCAGAATACGTTGTAGCCTACGCTAGCCGCACTCTGACGAAAGCCGAAACTAATTACAGCGTGACAGAAAAAGAGTGTTTGGCTGTGATGTTGGCGCTTGGAAAGTTCCGGCCGTACTTATACGGCCGCCCGTTCGATCTAGTTTTTTCATTTTATTTACAGATACTGCAGGCCCTACCTGGGCCCATGCAGGAGTGGGATACAAACAATACATTCAAGCAATAACTAGTAATACACTGGAGTACAGGGCATAAATGAGAGAATACATAACTATCAAGTACACAAAAGTCTGATATATTTTCTCGCTGTTCAACAGAACTGCGCACAACTAAGAATATTTTGAACATTTGTAGCCGGATGAATTGCACTCAAATGACACTATTTTCAGCATACATCACTTATATGGTGAAATTAATCTTTTCTATCTGTTGAGTAAATGAAGCCGTCGAGGCAGCATTCACTACTTCCGCAGGCAATGCGTTCCAATGAAAAATTGCGCGAGGAAAGAGAGCAAACTTGTGGGCATTAATGTGGCTGGGTGGCTGCCTAAACGTTTTGTTGTGATTTGTCCTAGCTGAAAGTTTAGAAGGCTGCTGAAGGTATCGTTCCCGTGATAATTTAAAGTCCCCGTGATCAAGTTGGTAGACGAATTTTAATCTGAATATTATCCTGCGCTGTTCTAGTATTTGTAGGCTTGCCCTATTACGTAGATTAGTTACACTATGTTGTCTGGAGTAAGCGGAATATATAAAGCGCAGAGTTAAATTTTGGACCCTTTCTATTTTCTTAATCAAATATTGTTGCCAAGGGCTCCAAATAATGTCGGCATACTCCAATTTTGGTCGCACGAGTGCTTTATACGCTTTTAGTTTGAACGTGAGAGGAGTGTTACGCAGTTTTATTTTCAAAAAGGATAATTTCTTCAGTGCACCCGAACACACATTTTCAACGTGCGTTTTCCAACTGAGGTTACTGGTAAGTGTAACTCCCAGATATTTAACCCGATCAGCTCTCTTGATTGCAGCACTGATCACCACGCGCTTTGCTGGCTCTCCACGCTGAAAGACCCTCCTGGACGCCTTGCGCGATGGGCGCTCCGCATCCAGGAGTACGACATTCGCGTCGTATACCACTGCGGACGCTGACACCCTGTCCCGCTCACCTTTGCCACCAGATCTGACGTGCGGAAACACATGCCTCCAGACCTTGTCATCGTTAAATCTTGACTCAATTGCCACCGAACAACGTCGTGACCCGTGAATCGCATCTCTTCTCGAGTATCTATCCGGTACGCCCAACCTTCCGGTATCTCGATCCATCCGACGTCAAGCATTCGATTTTGTGATCCGTGATCAACTTCTCCATCGACGCAACTACTCTCCTGATGGCCGCCGGTGGCTACTGGTCATTCCACGCACTTAACGATCGCAGGTATGCGCCTCTCTTCACGACGATCCACAATGTGGCCACGCCGGGGTGTTCAAAACACATGAACGTCTTCGCCATCGATATTACTGGCGCAGCATGTACAATTTTGTACGCAAATTTGTGCAGTGCTGTCCTGACTGCCAGCGGCGCAAATCAACACCGCTACGTGCGACTGGCGAATTGCAGCCACTTCCGTGCCCTGCCAAGCCATTTGATCGCGTTGGCGTTGACCTCTACGGCCCCCTTGCATTGACATCAGATGGCAATCGGTGGATTATAGTGGCGGTCGACCATCTAACACGCTACGCCGAAACAGCCGCTTTACCGAGCGCTACCGCTCAGGATGTCGCTTGTTTCATTTTACATCAATTTATTCTTCGACGTGGCGCACCTCGAGAGCTCCTTAGTGACAGAGGCCACGCTTTCCTCTTCGAGGTCGTCGAAGCTCTGCTTTCAGAATTCCACGTCATTCATCGGAAAACGACAGCATACCACCCGCAGGCTAATGGGCTAACGGAACGGTTTAACCGCACGCTGGGTGATATGATCTCAATGTACGTGGCATCTAATCATAGTAACTGGGACCGTGTTCTCCCATACGTCACATTCGCATACAATACTGCAATACAAACAACCACGGAATTTTCACCTTTCTTTCTTCTTTATGGACGTGACCCTTCCCATACAATTGATACTCTACTTCCCTACCGTCCTGATGCTTCCGAATGTCCACCTATCTACGATGATGCTCGACAAGCCGAGGAGTGCCGCCAGCTCGCCCGTGCGTTCACCTCGGACGAGCAGCAACGCCAGAAAGAAAACCGTTGCACCTCTCTTCCGGATCCCAACTATGCCCCAGGGCCTCTCGTGTGGCTTTCCATCCCATACCAAACTCCGGGACTTTCATCAAAACTTGTCCCCCGGTACGAGGGGCCTTACACCGTTTTAGAGAAAACCTCTCCGGTTAATTACCTAATTCAATCAGTTTCCCGATCGGATGACATGCGCCGGCGTGCACGTGACATCGTCCATGTTTCCCGCCTAAAACCGTATCATGAGCCTCTCCCTGAAACTTCTTAGGTCGCCAGGATGGCTCCTTTTTCAGCGGGGGCGATTGTGAAGAAGATGTGCCTGCAGCAAGCAGCATCGACAACGCCCGGCTCTCTCGGCTCGTGCTTCGGTTCGTTGCTGTGCCGATCGCTAGACGGTTCTTCACGCTGTCTCGTCGCTGTCTTTAACGGCTAATAAACCTCCCCACAATATATATATATATATATATCGTGTCTGCATGGAAAAATCATTGTACTATTTCTTTGTGCGAAAGCAATCATTGCAGGAAGTCTCGCTAGCCTCCACAACGTCGCACTTTATGTATGAGACGTAGTATAGTCTGTCAAAAGCACCGAGTGTTTCGACGGCCGATAGTTCTTCCTAATCTATCACTCGGTCAGGCGTGCGTCCACAGGGTTTTACGAGGGTCCCGGACGGACCTGGAGAATTTGAAGAAGCACTTTCGTGTTGTCACCTCTTTTGGCGCATTTCTGAGAGCACTGACCCGGAAGAAGTCAGGGTAGGCTCAGCCGCAATGTGTCATGCGTCCAAGTGGCGCCAAGCCAGGGAGGTCGGTCATATCACGGGTGTCCACTCGTTGTTGGCGTCCTGCACCTTCCACATGTGCGAACGATGTTTCATCGCAGACTACTTCGAGTGTGTTAGCGCTAGCTTATTCAATAAACCTGCTATATAGTGAGCACTGCAGCAAGGCAAGGAGGTCGACAGGCGAATGTCGGGTTTTGGCAGAGCGAAATTGAGGCCAGGAGGACGTGGAACGCAAGCGCGTGTTCTCGGCTCAAGCTACGAGCATCTGCGTTTAGAGTTACGGGAGCGCAGTATGTACGAGCGCTGGATAGTTTTCAGGAGTGCACACCGTGTTGTTCTCTCCATAACTGACGATATTTGACGACAGGCATATTGTGTACCACTGTTTAGTGAGTTCTTGTTGATGTCACCTTTGTGCGCGAATAACGATATGCCGTCTGCAGACATGTTAAACACTTCAGTTACCAAAATGGCTGAATCATGATCATTCCTGGTAGTTGTCGCGATGGAGACGTTCCACTATGCGTAAACGTTCCTCTGTCCGCGTGAAACGGTACTATAGCTGTGAGACGCCAACACAAATCACTTCACAACAAGCGCTACTTCTATGAAGACATGTCTCACTTCCTTGTTGATGATTTTGGGGTCTAACGTCCCCAAAACACCATATGATTATGAGAGACGCTGTAGAAGAGGGCTCCGGAAATTTGGACCACCTGGGGTTTCTTAATGTGCACCCAAGTCTGAGCACACGGGCCTACAACATTCCCGCCTCCATCGGAAATGAAGCCGCCACAGCCGGGCTTTGAACCCGCGACCTGCGGGTCAGCAGCCGAGTACCTTAGCCACTAGACCACCGCGGTGGGGCTCACTTCCGTGTTATATCAATTCCTATGACGGAGGGATCAGTCACGTTTCCTTTTTATCTCATTTGCGTCACCCGGCACTTTTTTATCGATCCTTGATAGTGGGTAGAAGCCAGTAACAGAGAACAAGCAAGCGAGAATTCTCCCCGTAGTGAGCATGCGCGATGTTTTGACGAGCCTGCCCACGCCTAGGAACAGGCAGCAGCTTGCAAGCAGTCCGAAATGGCCACCTCGCTGGGCTGGACGCTGTTGCTGGCCGTGTGGGCCGCCTGCGTTTCGTGCAGCTGCGGGGTCGACATTCCGTGGCGCTGGCAAGGCAGCTCGGCGGGACGGCGGGCGCCCCGCGAGCAGAACCGCTGCCTGTCCGACGCCAACGCCGTCGAGATCGGGGACCGCTCGACCTGCCCGTTCGATGTCATCATCAACGTGGACCCGAAGCGGATACCTTCCGAGATACCCATGGCGAGCTGCCGGTGAGTGGCTCGTCACAATTGTTTTCCTGATTCGAAGCTTTTCCAGTGAGGTGTGTCTATTTTCCCGGTAACCGGGATAATTGATCAAAAATTTTTCTCCCGGCAGTCGCCTCCCATTGGCTCTCATAAGTCACGTGAATAACTGCCGGGATAAATTTTTTGTATGATTCTCCCGGCAACCAGTAGAACTTGACATAACCTATTCACCATAACCTAACGTAACCTAACCTAATTCAACGCACGCTAGGCCACGTATGTCTAGTCTGTCCCGCAGCCTAAACTAACCTAATCTAACGCACGCTAGGCCACGTATGTCTAGTCTGTCCCGCAGCCTAAACTAACCTAATCTAACACACGCTAGGCTACGTATGCCCAGTCTTTCCCACAGCAGCCAGTTTTTCCTCTTTTCACGGCAGTTAGTCACGAAGACATATGAGAGCCAATGGGAGGCGACCGCCGGGAAAAATGTTATTGTCCCGGTGGCCGGGAGAATAAACACTGCATTTCCAGTGAGATCGAGCACCACAAAAACTAGTTCTTGTAAAGCGTTAAGCGTTGCAATATCTGGGGACTATTGTCCCAAACCACGACTCCAGTATGAGAGACGCCGTAGGGGAGCGCTGCGGAAATTTTGCCGATCTGGTGTTTTTTTACCGCTCACGGACATCGCACAGTACCAGGGCCTCTATCGTTACGCCTACATTGAAATGCAACCACCGCAGCCATGATCGAATGCACAACCTTCGCGTCAGCAGCAGAGTGCCGTAGCCACCTTTCCAGCGAGGTGGACTAATCGTTGAGTTAAAAGCATCGTTTATCATGAAATAGTCAACCCTAAGCCAAGCAAAGAGGCGAGGTCTGACTACAGTACCGACTAGCAATTAACAAAAAAAAATCTGAATTTTTTTCGAGGAGCTCGTTTCTCTGCTTGACCCAAACAAATTTTTTCAGACGACAGGCCGGGAATATGGGATGATGGGGAGTTTCCGAATAGCGTACGCAAAGCTTTGCGTATGCTATCCGTCACGGTCGTTGCCACAGCGCGTGCGTCATGACGCGAACCAGCGTTATCCTTTGCGGTCTGCTCGCGAAAAATCAGAAATAGCCTGTGGCTCGCAAAGTCCGCGAAACTCCTCTGCGCTGAGTGAGCCTCCTGCGAGTGTGCGTCAGCGCTTGCGGGGGCAAACGCTATTCAAAAACTCATATGGCGCCCATATGCGGCGACGTTAATTTGGCAACGACCGCTAACTTAGCGTACGCTTACGAAAACTCTCTAATAACGTTTTCAAGGAAAGCTCGCGAAATAAATAGAATTGAAGAACCACCTTTTGGGTCAGTTCGATCTAAAGCCCCGAACTCGTTACGGTGTGTTTTATGCTGACTTGACTGTTTGGTTTTCTTGAAATTCTCACATTTAAATAAGTGCAAAAAAAACAAATGTTCCGCGGCTTGTTATCCATTCGTCCAAGACAACTCGAAGGTCAAAGGCTTTTTTTTTTTACTGACAGTCTTGAACCCACCGGTACGCTTTCTTTACCTAGCGTTGTTTTTCTATTCCTCCGTGATTGGTGTACATTTGACGAAGATAAAACTTTTAAAACACCTTTAAGAATGTTACACGTGCATGCGAGTGAGTTTAGACAATTAAGTGCTTGAGTGGGGTATAGTTGGTTGCACGTCGTGGGGAGAGCTTCTAGGCGCGCACGCTGCCGGTGACACAAGAAAGAATGTCACACTACTGACATAGAAACTGGTTTCAAATCATTAGCACATCACTCGTGTTTAAACTGACTATTGCAACTAGTTGCTAATCAGATCGCATTGGCCTGTCGTCTTACTGTGCCCTTACAGCATGTTATTGTGGAAACCCTCCTCATAACATTCAGACGATGTACCCATGATTGATTTGTGGAGTTTAACGTTTCAAAACCACCATTTGATTATGAGAGACGCCGTAGAGGAGGGCTCCGGAAATTTTGACCACCTGGGTTTCTTTAACGTGCACCCGAATCTGAGCACACGGGCCTACAACATTTCCGCCTCCATCGGAAATGCAGCCGCCACAGCCGGGATTCGAACCCGCCACCTGCGGGTCAGCAGCCGAGTACCTTAGCCACTAGACCACCGCGGCGCGGCACGACTTCAGTGTTGATATACAAGTAATACATTCATCGATAAGGGCAAGTCACCAGATGTTCTCTTCGAATGAATGATCGAACGGTAGCAGATAGTTTACTCGTTGTGTGCAATGTACCCATTTACCAGTTTACTCGTTGTGTACAATGTAGTCAATTTCTGCAACATTGAAGGTTTACTGCAAGCCAGCGCCTTTCAATAACGACAAAATTGCCGTCTAGATGCCATCCTACTGTACGCATTAAGATAGCACTTAAAAAAAAAACAGCCATCTTCTGGGATATCGTCTTTTGTTCGATCGAGCCCGATGCGATGCGCGCAGGTGTCCGAAATTCCAGTGTGGCCCGAACAGGCGCTGCGTGACGCTGTCGTACACCATCGACGTCTTGTACAACGTCAGCGGCGTGCTGAAGCCGAAGAAGATCGACACCTCGTCCGGGTGCGTGTGCGCGTCGCCCCAGCTCGTGTCGAGTGACAACGCCACGGTGGCGGGCAGAGCTCGGAGGGTGGACAATCCGGGCTACTACCTCGTGCGGTGACTGGGTCGGCCCACAATAAAATTCTCTCTTCAGCATCCTTGGTTTGCAACGCACTTCTAGTAGCAGTTATATAACTCCTGTGGCGATCGAGTCGAAAAACCACGAGACGAGGGACGTCTTGGAGGATGGTTCAGAGTGTTGACCTTCGGGGGCTCCTTATCATGCACCTAGATATAAGAATGCGGTCGTGAAGCATTTCACCTTCATCGAAATGTGACCGCCTCGGCCGATGGAGATTCGATGCCGCGACCCTCGGGTCAGGCACCATAACCTATTTATCGCCGTGGTGGCTTGAACACAGCTGTGTGCATAAGTAATATTTATTGACTGGGGAAAATCTGAATGTAGCAATCAATTCATTATAATCATCCAAAGAAGTAAGCGTGCAAACAATAAATACACATTCACGCCTAAGGTGATACGTAGGCGAAACCGCTTCCGGTGTGGCTGTCGTATCAGCAGCATCGTCATCGTCATTATGTAGTCGTCATCGGAGATTGCAAAGGTACGTGACGAGCTAAACGCATTGGAGAGTGTCAATTTTTATGAAAGGGAACATGGCGACACATGGCCTGCGCGCTCCGGCGGCTGCTGGCAGTGCGTTCAAGCAGGAGCGGGAGCAACCACAGTCTCTTTTCGCGTCATCTCGTGGCGAGCAAAACAACCATTCATTGCCGATCTGAAACCTGTGGCAAGACAGCGACCCCTTTCCCTTCAAGGTTATTACGCAAGAGCTTGTAATCACTTTGAAGGGGGGTGGAGGTTGCAATTTTGCCATTCTATATCAGCATAAATGGTTGTTTTGCTCGCTGCGAGATGACGCGGAAAGAGACTGTGGTTGCTCGCGCTCCCAGCTTGAACGCGCTGCCAGCAGCCACCGGAGCGCGCAGGCCATGCGTCGCCATGTTCCCTTTCATAAAAATTGACACTGTACATGTTGTGGCATGGGGTGAAGACAAAATGCAAGTCAGATTTTTGTTTTTAAGTACGGTACGCCAGGGTATGGAAAAACATTATTAAAGTCCGTCGGGGCGACAACTATAGCACACAGTGGGCAGGTCCCACGTGGGGACAAGTTAGCCTTCACCGCTATTTGGATGGCCCGTTGTACTGTCAATATTTTTCATAAAGTCCAGACTGCGTAGCACGGCATCCTACTTGGACGATGTAACGTCTTCATCGACCCGTAACAAAGGGTAGCTTTTAGTCATCCGCTCTTTGCACCGTTTATATGGTGCAATGTCTAGAGCCCCTCGGCGTTTCTGGCGCGGAATGACAAATGCACACAATTCAGCAAAGATATTTTTCGCGTATTAGTAAAGTACAATTTCGCAATACTGAAAATACCACCCTTACCACGACACGACGCTTTGTAAGCGAGGAAACGTGCGAAAAAAAAAATGCGGGTGGCGACGCCACCTTGAAATTACCGCATCATGACGTCAAAATTTTTGAAGACATTTACCGGGGCCTACATCACCTCCAGTGAATAAAAATGAAGTACATTGTCATCTGTGCGTACCATTCGTGTGAAGTTTTTCGAGGCGGTATTGTGAAATTACCAAAAACACCTCGTGGCATTTCTTACGTCACGCGCGGAGGTCTCACCGTGAAATTTACCTATGAAAGTTCAACTTTGATTTTCTCCGTTAATAATGAACGAGTGACAGTCAAACATCAGGCACTAGATTTCTCAGAGTGCAGTTTGTCAATCTAAACCTAGTCATTGTTTCTGTTTAGTGTCCCTTCAAGTTGAATATATAGGGTAAAACTAGGAAGTGGTTTCAAGCACTGCTGTAGTCCTGTGGTCGAATACTTGTTTACCGCACAGAATACGTCACGGTTTAAGCGAAATAAACCGAGACAGCCTCTGTGGCAGGCGGAAATTGTTCCGCATATCCACGCTGGTGCTTTAAACTTCATCGACAGGACAAAGTTCATGTAATGTCTTGAATATGTGTTGTGATTCACGCGTAACTACGCTGAATGGTGGATTATGGCATTGCTCGTACTTGCCTATTTCGCAAAAGGCCGATCATGAATGAAGTTTCTTCTTCCAGCTGCAGTTACGCAGGTTACCCACATTCACATAAGGCCGCAGGCAGGTCACTTTAAAATGTTTATGCGACTTCTGCGCAGAGTTTTTTTTTTTCAAGTCACGTGAGATCCTGTAGCGCACACCACGTTTTTGTGAAATTTACCGTATGATAAAATCCAGGCCCAAATGTAGTTTTAAATCTTTGCACGGATATGTCGGCATATGACGTCACGTATTTCAGTCTATTATTTTCCCTAATTTGTCTACATTGGATCGATGAAACTTCCTGAAACTCCGTATGTCAAGTTGGCGCAGCACTCAGAGGAAATATTCTTCATTTTTACCCATCAAGAATTGGGTATAAGTTAGATTTTGAGTTAAGTATGATTCATAGATTCTGACAGTGTATGGCAACTGTCAGAATCTGAGTTATACCTAATTCAGAATCTTAAGTCATCGCTATCAGAATCTGTGACGTCATGGCATTAGGAGCGGGAATTAAAAAAAATTGTGTTGCCAATCAAACGTTTCTTTTTTTTTTCTGATGAGTTTCCACGCTTACCAAAAGTGTTCCCAGGGTAAGAATTACGTTCTCTAATATTGCGGAACTGTAATTTACTAAGATGAGTAAACTTTTTTTTTCATGCCCATTTATATTTCAGTCGGTTAGTCACAACCCCCATCGTATTTCTACTTAACGAGCAAAAAGAATATAATAAGGAAGTCTAGAAAAGTGCCGTTAATTCCCGCACGATATCATAGTGAACATTCTGTTCAGCAAACAACTGGGTATCAAAAACTGCCAAAAACACGCCAGTGCAGCCAGATTTGCCATCGGGTGACTTTGAAGAGTAGCCAAAACTGAAGCCAAGAGTAGCTAAAGTAGCCATACCACTTTTTTTGACGCCAATTTGTTGCCAATCATAAAGGAGCGGGTAAGGTGAGGTCCAATATTATAATTCAAATATTATTTCATATTTTCAGTAAGCAAGACCACACCAATAAGGGCCTAATTATCTCTCTACTTTGGTCTTCTGCCCACATATAGGCTGTAGATAACTGAATAAATTGCAATAGGTCATAAGTTTACTTTGATTGCGTATATTTTATGAAAACTTAATAACGTTTTTGCGATATACAGTCTAATTTTGGAACATTGCAGCAAGCGAGTCGGCAAGAGCACTTAACGTTGAAACACGGCTTGCTTACGGCACAGGCCAAATTTTATTACTAGATTAGGAAAAATAACCGCAAAGATCTCGCATATCCAGGAGGTGAATGATGGTGAGTGGGCAAACGCAGGCATCACTTACCCAATTTGAACCACGTGGAGAAAACGTCTCAAACATACCTGTACGTTTCATCTGCGTGGTTCGAAGCTGGGAAGTAATGAGATTCTGGTGGGTATCAGCACCGGTACGTAACGCGCCCAGTAATTTGCAGCCGCTTCCAGCGCTCTTGCCGCCTCCGGCTGAAGCTCCGTCAGCTCTCAACTTCAGGTGAGCTTGCAGGCGCGGCCATTTCGCTGCAGCCTCGTGAGCGTGCAAGTCTGGATCCGCTTGTCTGCCTTGCCCCGCTGCAGTCTCTCTGCGAGCCCTCAGCTACGCATGTGGTTTTGTTTGTTTGTTTGTTTGTAGCCTAGAATCCATGGTTCATAACCATTCTGGGGTATTGGCCGTTGCTGTCATGTTGTCATGTCTTCACTGTCTTCGCTGTGGAAAAGAAAGAGCACACGCCTGGGACTGAGCATACCGGCTTTAGGTGAGCAAGTGCCACAGCGCCTCTAGTGGGTGCTCTAAGTACTATGTCACGCTGACGAGCAGACAATGCTAGACTCTAAAGAGCTTGGCCCTAAAACAGGCGAGTGACAGAAAGCGACAACGCGCAGTGGAATCGACAACTGCACTGACAATGTAATTCCCGACACAGATGTGCACCAGAAAACAAGAACAAATGAAACAATAAAGATGCAGAGTAGAACTGAGCAAAGCTGAAATACATGTGTTAGGTAAACGCCTGAAGGCAGCAAAACCACTGAACGCGTAAATATCACGTGCACCAAAAGCTCATTTTTGGCAACATAAACTGGCGGTGAACTTCAGTCATTTTACTTGTACCATAGCATAGCCATTGACCATATAATCTATTTTCTGCAGACCATTTTTCCTGCCGACAGCCTAAATCTGTGATAACCTACATAAAAATGCTTTACAGCCAAGGCACACGTAGGGATCGCCTAATACCACCTCAGCACCAGAGAGCGAAATATGTAAGAAGATAGAAAGCCTAATTATTCTATACCGAATCACTGTTATGCCAAGCTCACACGAAAACATGCGCTGCACATCAGGATTAGAAACTCGTCCGCAGCAGCAGCACAGATGGTAGGAAGAGTCAGAAGCGGTATAGCCAGGGTTTAACTAAACTGCACGCAACAGCCACTCCGTATTTGGAAGCGCTTCTTGCGCCGTTTAATTGTGATAGCAAATACATGGACCCTTTAGGTTGGATTTTCCCGCTGGTGTCAGTCATTCAGTCATTCGCCGTATATGTATACGAATATATATATATATATATATATATATATATATATATATATATATATATATATATATATATATATATATATATATATATATATATATATATATATATATATATATATATGTGTGTGTGTGTGTGTGTGTGTGTGTGTGTGTGTATGAAAACGCGAGAAAGAAAAATAATTCCGAAAAAGACTTCAGTGCGCGGAATCCGACCTCTTGCTTGTGAGCTCGAGGTGTTAGCCACTGAGCCACAAAAGAGCACTTCCTTCAAAGTTGAAACGGCAACCCTTTATATCTACCACACACCACAGGGGACGTCGATTTCAGGGGAACTATTGTGTTTTCCGCATTCTCTCAGTTCCGATGTTGCGTGACTACAAAATTGCTGTTTCAGTAAATAACATAATTAATAGAAATTCACCTTTGCCTGCTGATCTTTTTTCAATTCCTAAACGCAATACGCGACATGCTTCGAATGGTAATTTCAATCTGCCCAAATGTTTTAATGTTTACGGAGAAAGACTGATACAGTTTAGTGGAACAAAAATATGGAACACGGTCCCCCTAGAGATTAAAACGGCACGTAATTTCAGCATGGCATGTGAATCATTTTTTCTGTGGAGTCAAGACATGTAAGCATGTGTGTGTGATTCGATTTTCATTGTATTTTTTTAATAAGTGCCTATGTATAGAAACTAGCTGCAAGCTAATAAGTATGCATATCTGCAAGAAAAAATGTATTACTGTGTTATCTGTATCACATGATTGTTTTTTTTATGTTGTTACCTCAGAGCTGACCTGTACACTTTTTTATGTTGCACATTGTATTGGACCGTCCACTAGCCACTTTAGGCTATCGGTCCAAATAATCCCTGTAATTGCATATATCTATTTATGAAAATAAAGCTTCATTGATTGATTGATTGATTGATTGATTACCAGCGAGAAGGCGCAATGAGCGCGCGTCACCAGATTGTCGCGACGCGATGGCGCGCTCTCATCTCCCACGCGTACTTTGCCCTACGTGATCATCCACACCACGGAGAGAGGGGTCGGTGTGGACGATCACGCGTCCGTGCACTTATCTTGCAGTTGGGAGAATCTTAAGCCTTGGGTTTTCATAGGGACATTTCTGTTGTAGTTACTGGGGGCACAACGGTAACTTCACTCGCTGCATAGTCTCCGTTTGCGAAAAGGGCACCCTTTTCAGACACAGCGAAGTAATAACTAAGACGCTTATTCGCGTTCATTTGTATCTGTGAGTACGTTTTGTGCGTCATTTGTGCGTGAGAAACGCGGGGCACGTTTCGATCTGCTTGCCATTCTTCGTGTGACTTTCTGATCTGTTGATATTGCATTCTTTACTTCGTCTTTGCGGCAAAGCTGCGACTCTTTTGGATGGCTGTGTACACCAGAATAATGAGAACGGAAGAGAGAAAGGAAGGAGAGGGAAGCGTGAACACGTTGTCTGACATGACAGCAAAGCTTGTAAATATTGAGGACAATCGCTGCTCATTGCACCGGCATCAAAGTCGAAAGTAGGTAAAAAGTAGCCATGTAGCCAACCTGAAACTATTGTAGCTATCCGGTGGCAAAATATCAGGTTGGCTCCGTGGCTGCTTTTTGGCAATTTTGTTTTAAAAAGAAGCATAAAGTAGCTACCAACAGTAGCCCTGTCTGCCGCTATTCCAATGATAAAACAAACACCCTGTCACATCCGAGGACGTTTCTCTTTAGACATATCCGCTGAATACTTGCTGACCCTATTTGCTACACACAAACCTTTCACGTTTTTGTTTGCCTAAATTGAAATGAAACCATTATGTGGAAGGCTTGAAATGATTAAAAAAAATCACCGAACAAATTAACTTAGAACACAATTCTAGAAACATTGTGGTTTTAGTTTTAATATTTCAGACGCCAAATGACCAAAGCGGCCAAACAGTCACTAGGGCCCCGCAGCCACCATCAAATATTAGGAAGAAGTCGGGAAGAATATCAACCAACTATGTTTTGAGGTATGAAAACGACGTTGATAAGGCTTTAAACATACTATATTTTTTTACTGGGGAAATTGGAGTTCCAAAATTATACGTTAAATGTCATGATGTGCCACGGGAGTTTCACTATGTCATTTGTACTTCCGGGTAACGTGGCTTGTAAGTTGTGCAGGTGAAGGTGCTGTTGGGCTCCCAGTCGTACTCTGATGTTTCCCTGAAGATTATAAAGAACAAGACGGACAAGGTTAACTGCTACAAGTTTATGTCGAAACAAATTCGACACGTTATTTTAGACACAGAACGCACACTTTTGTTTCAGAAAATACGAAAACGCCTTCGAAACGCTAGAATATCATGTCGCATAAGACACTTTCTTACGCTTTTCAGTAACCTACTTTATTCTCAGATTGCTCGATATACGGGGTTTTCTCTTTGCGCTAAATTATTCTTAGATGCATTATTTTCATTTACATTGCATGGCACTTGCAACATTCTTGTAATGCGAAGCTGCTGTAGAAGCGTGCTTTTTCTAGTGAAGTGCCACATTGCCATTTGAATTGTCCATTGCACTGATCAACACTCTCAACTGCTACATGGTTCTGGTACTTGCCGTAATGAAGTGTTATGATCTGTATGTGAATCTGGTTCTTTAGATGAGAAAATGTCTTATCTGCAGCTATCGTCTTGATGATGCGGATTATGATGATAATTGTGACATTATTGGCATACTTTTGAAACGGGGTGGTGACCAGTAGCTATTTAGGTCTGGCTTTATGAGCGCTGTTGCTTCAATGAAGTCGCTGCAGTATCCTGAATACCTCTTTATCTAGCTCTTGCTTCATATATAAGCTTTTAGTTTCATGGTATATTGTTACAAATGGCTCTAACGGCTCCTGTTATGTCGGTCTCATCGCTGCACTCAATTGTAGCAATACTTCAGACATGATTTATCTCCCATGCCTACCAAACTACATTCATCCGCTTTCAAAGCAAGAAGACTATGCGAGACTGGCAACTTCTATGTATGTATGGATGTATGAACGAATGACTGAACGTAGAGATAAACGTTAGAATCCCCCTTTGAATGGGGTTGATAAGAAATAACACTAACTGCTTCATTCACCCTCGTATTCTCTCTAATCTGTGCAGATGTTTTCGTATGGATGCACGAATGCTATGGGCATTTTATTTGTATCAGGGCGTTGAGCTGTGTGCCAGCAAGCTAGAAATAAAAAAAAGCTGTTTTTGTATGATGGCCTAGTGCGTTGCCTGCTTCAACTGAGTGGTTTATTTTATTTAAAAAAACACTATCAATTCACAAAGCAACTTCATTCCCATCGTAGCAGAGTCACCTAATTTCCCAAAATATTGACTTTTGTCATTTCATTCTGCTTTTTCGCCACCAGTTTTCCAACCATCTCTTACTTATTTCTATGATGGACCTGTTCAACTTTTCAGTGTTGTCCACGTCCGGCTGCACTTACACCCCTTTGCATATCTTAACATTCAATAAAACATGCTCTACCGCGTAATAGTACGAAAAGCTGGGCGAGCTGGTTTGAGGACATTATTGGAAACTTTACTGTGTGAACGCCAAAAATTTTCCAATAATCTGTCATTTTGTTGGCTTTCCCGCAGAATACGATGGATGGATGGGTGGATGGATATGGCTCTGCCCTTTAGATCGGGCGGTGGCTAGCGCCACTAAGCCGTAATACTTAATGAACCAAAAACTAGATTTCTATATATTTTTTCCTTTAAATAGTGAGGTTGAGGATTCGTACTTTGCAGTGAAGGGTTTAATTTTCACTCGTGCCTTGACTTTAGCCACCAATCAGATAACATCCTTCTAGTTAATTCTACCCACTTAAGCCCTATTTTGCCCTCCCTGTCCCTAAACCCAAGTGCTTTGAAAAACTCTGCGCCATCATCCTGAACTATAGGGCGAAGCCCTTTACATAACATTATCAAGTGTTCGACAGTTTCCTCTTACTCTCTACACGCACTGCATACCGTGTCTACCCCTTCGTATTTGGCCCGATATGCCTTGGTTCGCAATACTCCCGTCCAGGCCTCAAACAGTAAAAAACTACCCCGAGTATTATTATAGATCCTTTCCTTGGCAATTTCCTGCTTAAAAGTTCGATAGATCTCTAGTGCAGACTTCTCAATCATGCCGATTATCCACATATCGGTCTCAGCTTCCTTAACCTTCTTCTTAACAGACAATTCTTTTTTGGTTTGGCCCCCTGCTAATTTCTAAATATTTACCAGTCAATTTTCTGGTTCGCTTCCTCCTTTTTGTATCGACATTCTTCATGTATAAGTAGCTGAATACCTTCCTAGCCCAACGCTCCTCCCTTCTCCCCATTTCTCTCAATCGCTTCTCAAATTTTATCCTGCTGCTAGTGTCCCTACCTCAAATAATGTCCATCCCATATCACCTTGTACTCCCTGATTTGGTGTATTCCCGTGAGCTCCTAACACAAGCCTACCTATTCCACGTTGCTTAATTTCTAATCTTGCTTGAACTTCTGATCTCATGCACAAGACCGCATTGCCGAACGTCAGACCAGGAACCATGACCCCTTTCCATATTCCTCTCACAACATCATACCTACTGTACTTCCACAGTGCCCTGTTTTTCATTACTGCTGCATTCCTGTTACCTTTAGTCGTCACGTATGTTTCGTGCTCCCTTAGGTACTCGGCCCCATTGCTTATCCATACGCCCAGATATTTGTATTTATCTGTTATCTCTAGCGTGACCTCCTGTATTCTAAGCTCACTACCTTCATTGTCATTAAAAATCATGACTGCTGATTTTTCCTCACTGAATCTGAAATCTAACCTATCTCCCTCATTACTGCAGATGTCCACCAATCTCTGCAAATCTTTCTTGTTGTCAGGCATTAGCACTGTATCATCTGCGTGCGTCAATGCTAGCAGTGCCTGTTCAATGAGTTTTCCTTGCTTCACAAAAGAGAGGTTGAAGCCCAGTCCACTTCCCTCTAATTTGGCCTCTAATCTTTGTAGGTACATCATGAATAATAAGGGTGATAGGGGGCACCCCTGCCTAAGCCCCCGTTTTACCTCTGCAGGCTTGGATACCTGTTTTTCCCACTTTATAAATACTTTGTTACCTTTATAGATATACTTTAAAAGATTAGTGACTACATGTTCTACGTCTAGTGCGTCCAGTATTCCCCACAACTTCTCTTGAACCACGCTATCGTACGCTCCCTTGATATCCAAAAATGCTAGCCACAAGAGTCTGTGTTCCTTTTCTGCCATTTCGATGCACTGTGTCAGTGACAGCAGATTATCTTTCAACCTCCCGTGTTTCCGAAACCCATTCTGCAGTTCCCCCAGCACCCCCTCATCTTCTATCCATGCCTGCAGTCTTTCCTTTATAATCTGCATCGCCAGCCTGTAGACCACTGATGTAACTGTTATAGGACGGTAGTTGTTTATGTTAGCTTTGTCTCCCTTTCCTTTATAGATAATGCTCATCTTTCTAAGTTTCCATCCATCGGGAACTTCTCCATCGATTATTATTTTGTTCACTACCTGTCTCAAAGCCTACTTAGACTTCGGACCTAATGTCTTTATCAGCATAATTGGAATGCCACCGGGGCCTGTTGATGTATTACTAGGAACCCTTTTCTCAGCCCTTTTCCACTCTCGTTGTGAAAATGGAGCCATTGCGCCACTTGATTTATCCTTGTCTATTGTGGTGCATAAAGCACTTCATTGTTGAATATTTTCGGTCACACTTGTTCTTATGGATTCAGTAGCTTCGTCCCCTTCTAGCCTAGCACCTTGAGCGGTAGTTATAAATCTCTGCTCTAGGCTCGTCTCATTTTTTAGGGAGTTTAGATGGTTCCGAAATTTCGCAGCTGCCTTCCTACCTTTTTTATGTATTTCTGCCAGCCAGCGAGTTCCTTTTCTTCTAATATTTTCATTGATTGGAAGAGATGCATTCCTTCTACAGCTTAGAGAGATTTACCATTTTCTTTCAACACAATCTCTCGATTAATCTCGCTTCTTAGCATGTCTGTGTTCCCTAGAGGCTTCCTGACGTTTTGCTATGGCTCTCTTAACTTCCTCATCCCACCAACGTTTGTGTTTGTGTCTTCTTTTCCGGGGTGACTTGTCCCGTGCCTTAGAAAGCTCTAGCTCAAAGAGTCTAATTAGATTCGTGTATGTCCACACTGTCTTATTATCCTCCGTGATTACTTTCTCAATTTGTTTAGTGGCTATTTCAATTTGCCTTTCTGAATAAAAATTTTGCTGTAGTTGCTCATCTTGTCTCCTTCCCACTTTCACTGCTCTTCCAAAACTTAGCTTGATACAGTTGTGATCACTACCCAGACTTCTGGAGCCATCTTCATCTATGTGCATTCCTCTGAGCTTATCATACATACTATGTGACATCAGTGCGTAATCTATCGTCGACTGCAGCCTTCCTACCTCCCATGTTATTTGCCCTTCACACTTCTCAGTACTGTTGCAAATGATCAAATGAAGCCTCTCACACATATCCATGATCATTTTGCCTGTCGGGTCGGTATTACCATCTATATCTTCTATGTGCGCATTCATATCTTCTAGTATAATTATCTCGTACTCTTCTTTTAACTCCTGAATGTCATTTGATATACACTCTACCATTGCCTGGTTTTCCTCTCTGGCCTTCGCTCCCGTTCACAAGTACACGAAACCAAGGAGTGGATGGATAGATGGATGGATGGATATGGCTGTACCCTTTAGATCGGGCGGTGGCTAGCGCCACCAAGCCGTAATACTTAATGAACCCAAAACTATATTTATTTTTTTCCCTTAAAAAGTGAGTTTGAGGATTCGTACTTTGCAGTGAAGAGTTTAATTTTCACTCGTGTGTTGACTTTAGCCACCAATCAGATAACCTCCTTCTAGTTAAGTCTACTTGCTTAAAGTCTATTTTGCCCTCCCGGTTCCTAAACCCCAGTGCTTTGAAAAACTCTGCGCCATCATCCTGAATCATAGGGTGAAGCCCTTTACAGAACATTATCAAGTGTTCGGCAGTTTCTTCTTCCTCTCCACACGCACTGCATACTGTGTCTACCCCTTCGTATTTGGCCCGATATGTCTTGGTTCGCAGTTCTCCCGTCCTTGCCTCAAACAGTAGAGAACTACCCCGAGTATTATCATAGATCCTTTCCTTGGCAATTTCCTGCTTAAAAGTTCGATAGATCTCTAGTGCGGACTTCTTAATCATGCCCATTTTTCACATGTCAGTCTCCGTTTCCTTCACCTTGTCACAGGAGGGGAAAAGCGCCACCTGGTGCTGGAGTAGGTTTGGCGCATTGAATTTTTTTCTTGCCCCATCGTTACGATAGGTTGAAGCGAAAACTGAGAACCCACTCCCGAAACTTCCAGAAGCGAGACAGCCTTACACCTTTAACTGATTGATTGATTGATATGTGGGGTTTGACGTCTTAAAACCACACACCTAAGCTGTTAGTTCACACCCTCCTAAGTACGCTAACTTAATACTGATTAGCGAGCGTACCTGGGAAGGTCTTATTGTCCAGCTTATGCTTGTTCTTACTTGGCAAATCATTGGCGTCTGGATCATAAACGTAATCTCTCACTGTGGAGAATGAAAAAGAAGTTAAAAATGTGACCCACTGATAACGTTGGTGCACTAAATATGTACAAAAAATGCCTAGAGATCGCGCAAATCTCAGTTCAGAAAAAATACATACATAAAAGGCTCAGACGTCCTCATTTCATTGGCCGTAATTTATGCCGGGTGTTGTCAATTATTATTGTCAGGTTTTAGAACACACTGCACAGATTCACTGACTGATTCAAGATACAGAAATCACTATCACTTAACAAATGACTCTACCGTAAAATTTTCCAGGATACAACGTTTTGAAAGACAGGCATCATGATGTAAAACATTGACAGGAAGGGCAAGATGAAGGTAGGAGCAACCATTTTAGAGCTCACAAATAACGTCAATAACCAACAGTAAGTCGACATTTAATAAATAAAGCTACAGCGATGCCAATGTGGGACTATGATGTTCAATAAAAACGTCGTTGCCCGATACACAATTTTCAAATGTAAGCTTTATTGTTTTGTTAAAAATCAGCATTGCAAAGCACGCGGCAATTAACTTTGCAAAAAAGTGATATATCCAAAGGGATAAAGAGTGAGACAGGGTTTATTGCTCTCAGACATTCAATCAACTGAGATTGAATAATGAACCTTCAGAGACTGCAGCAAGTGGAGTTGTTTGTGTTGAAAAATTGGAGGCAGTCAGGTTTCTGCACAGCTGCACTTAAAAAATTAAGGCTTAGCTGCGCGCCGAGCTAGCCCGGTACTAAGTTCATTAGTATTTTGAATGATTACGCATGCAAGGCGGAGCGGATTGGTGCAATGTTCCCCCTCCATGTGGCTAGAAATTATAGCTTGCTACCCCCAGACGTTAGCAAAAGATAATCTTTATCATGTTTGCCAATGCATTCAACCCGTTGCGAGATAAGAGGTCATATGAAGCGGCCGTGGAACTATGGGAGAGGATCTTTGCGCCAATGCTGACTGTATTTGCTTGCGTAGTCATACAAAGCGCGATCTAAATTTCCAGCGAGATATCTCATAGCACAAACATTGCAGAAGAAAGTTTTGAAGTTTAACTGTGTCGGCCTCCAACGCGACCGCTTACAACTTTTAAGTATGTTTATCACCTCTCTCTACAGTTCCTCAATGCTCAATATTTAGTCTTAGTTGATTGCGTGGCGGACTGCTATAGTTATTGTCTCCCTTTGTGTCTGCTAAATACTTGACCTATTTGCAAAGTTGGTTGTGACGTGATTCCTAGTGCTCAATTTTGAGAACGCCATGAAGCTTCATTTTGACTACATTGTACATTAAACGAAGTATAAAACAATAATTCAGTGGCTGTTTTACTATATTTGCTTCCTTATTTAACTTAAATAATGACTCTTTTAAGCTGGCTTATCGGATTACGTTCATTGCAACGAATGGAATCGAGGGAGACGATGGGACTAAATTCGGAGAAAAGAAAAACTAGGGCTGTCTTGCATTAATACACACTTTCTGCTCTTTAGTTTATTTAAATGCTGCATTGAAAAGCAACGGTTACATTTTGTGGAGATAAATCACATTCCTTTCGAGCCCCTTACCATCATTTATGCGGAACTTTTCTACAGAAAACGTTAAAAAAAACTGACTCTCCTAAACATAATGAACAGCTTTGAAAAGCGCATAACAAGGAAATTTTATCTTTCTTACATGAGGGAATGGTTTGAGCTGGTTATCGCGCATAACAAATTCATCTTCACATAATGAGCAAAGGAACGAAGTTTCAGCAAAATTGACAGATCCCACGTACAGCGGGAATCGATTATATGTGAACTACGAAGAAGAAATGTTGATATGTCACCTTAAAATCAACTCAACGTTACGAGGTGGAGTTAAATCTTGCTGTACATGACTTCCGTGTCATGATTATCACGTTCGGATGTGTCGTTTAACTTCGTCATCTATTCACGTCACGTGATACCAAATTTAGTATAAGTGGAGCTAGCGAAACAGCCGCGAGCACGCTATGAGCGTGGTATGTTGTCATGTTCTTACATGACACGCGGGCCCCGCCGCGGTGGTCTAGTGGCTAAGGTACTGGGATGCTGACCCGCAGGTCGTGGGATCGAATCCCGGCTGCGGTGGCTGCATTTCCGATGGAGGCAGAAATGTTGTAGGCCCGTGTGCTCAGATTTGGGTGCACGAAAAAGAACCCCAGGTGGTCTAAATTTCCGGAGCCCTCAACTACGGCGCCTCTCATAACCATTTGGTGGTTCTGGGACGTTGAACCCACATATCAATCAACTTACATGACACGCGTGAGAGGGTTATCATGTTTGCACCAGTCATATATTGCGTGATCAATTGACGTCACGTAACACCAAATTTGGTATATGTGGAGCTAACAAAGCGGCCGCGAGCGCATCATGAAGGGCCCAATATACTCCCATGTAGCGTTGACGCGCGCGCATTCTGGGCACAGCGACGCCACGTTAGCAAAACGCGAGCACTTTATAGCCTGACAGCAGGTGGGGCCAGCGTCCGTTGGCGTGGCCCGACGGCAACCAGCGCGAAATGCGATATGCTGCATTTCGTGTCGATGCGTTGCTCACACAACACTGCGTCTCCCTTCCCTGTTTTCGTGACGGAAAGATGCCAGGCGCGCTGATGCGTCAAAGCAACGCAGCCCGGCGCGTGCCTGCGAGTATATAACAGGACCCGCGCCTGGCGCGGCAACGCCGGCGTGACGCGACGAAATGAACGCTGGGGAGCACGCGAACCGCGACACGTCGAAATGTATTGGCGCCTTGACTGTGGCATGTAGTCATGCCCTCCTATGACACGCATCCCATGATTATCATGTATGCACCAGTCACATACCTTCGTCATTTATTTGCGTCACGTAATACCGAATTTGGTATATGTGAAGCTAGCGAAATGGTCGCGAGCGTATCATCAGTGTGGCATGTTGTTATGTTGTTACATAACACGCATGTCGTGATTATCATGCTTAGATGTGTCATTTACCTATGTCGTCCGCTCGCGTCGCGTTATACCGAGTATGGTACATGTGAAGCTAGCGAAACGGCCGTGAGCACATCATGAGCGTAGCATGTAGTCATGTTGTTACATGACACACATCTTATGTTTATTATGTTTGCACCAGTATGATACATTTGTCATCCATTCACGTCCCGTATTACCAAATTTTGTATAAGTGAAGCCAGCGAAACGGCCGCCAGCGCATCATTGGCGTGGCATGTAGTCATGTTGTTACATGACACGCACGCCTCTCATAATTATCGTGTTTGCACCAGTCACATACATTTGTCATCCATTTACGTACCGCAATACCAAATTTGGTGTACGTGACACTAGCGAAATGCCACGAGCGCATCATGAGCTTGGCATGCAGTCATGTTGTTACGTGACACGCATGTCATGATTTTCATGTTAGGGTCTGTCAGTTGTGTTCGCCATGCAATCATGTCATACCATACCAGTTTTGCAACATGCCATGTGAATGAAACCACCGCAAGAACTTCAGGACTATGAAATGTAAATCAAGACATTCACGACGTACATGTCATTATTTTCATGCTATGACAAGTAAAATATGTTCTTCATGCAGTCATGTTATGCCATACGAAGTTTGGTACTGATATTATTATTGAAATGGCCAGGAGAGCTAAATGTCGTAGGCGGATAGATAGATAGATAGATAGATAGATAGATACGCTCAAGGTCGCCGAAGTTTGCTAAGAAATGCTTCACATTTAAAAATAACGAGTTTAAGCAGAAGGACGCTGTCACATTAGTTAATATGTAGAACGAAACGCATTACTGAAAGGTCATTATTATAATTGATTCAGACCATATAAAGCTGGTAAGTGTACCACACAAAACGACAAAAGCAAGTACCTCTTCATGGGCTACCTAAAACCGGTTGACGGGAGCTCATAAAAATGAGTCTGTATATTGCTGACAATCAAAATGTCATTAACATGGGCAGCTCTAGTCCCATAATTTGTAAAGAAATCCGGTAGTAGAAAGTTATTTACAAAGCAAACCTTTTTAAATATCATGAGTGAATTTTTACGTCATCGCATTACAAGTAGGTGATACTTGTGCAATATATATGTCCGCAACTCAGCTCAACCGATTTTTTTTCCGTGCCCTATAACGCACAGGAGTAACTCGACTTTATCAAACACTGTATACTTCTGCAGTTCTTTTGTTTGAATCTGTGTTGTCTCTTTACAGGACTACTACATTTTGATAATCTAGTATTTGACCCACTCTTTTCGGGCTACGTGTCCGTAATAAAAAAATTATTTTAGTACGAAGAAGAAGAAGCAGAATAAAAATACGGAAAATATACAAATCGAAGTACATTTCAGAAAGTAGCTTACGTTACGAAAAAAAAGAGCTTACCTAGTATTGCCATATTTAACAACAGATCTGGAAGAAACAACGATGTAGAAAACGGTCATGTATGCATACCCACCTATTTGTTTCTTTACTACATTGCCGTCAAAGCAAGCACTTTGATCGAAACATGCGACTGGGTGAAAGGCTTGTATGCGAGATGAAAAAAAAACTAGAAGAGCTGTACTAGCGTGGTGTATGTCAAACCAAGCGCCCAGAGTTCTATTGCTGCCAGTAAACAGCACAGCTGATTAGCTGTGTAAGCTCGCAACATAAAATTGGTAGCACAAAAGGTTTGTCAAGATTTAGCAGCTAAACGAATCCGTCGCTTGTAGTAGCTCTAAAGAGCGTGCTGAAAGCTGATTGTTGCTCATTGCTGCAGATACATTGCGCCCTTTTATTCTGCAAGTAGCTCTTGTATTGTAAGGACAACTAGAAGAGAACACCTGGACAGACGGAGAAACAGCAGCCCAACTGAAGCGCATGATGTGGTGCTCACCCTTTCCTGTCCAGGTTTATTGTGCAGTTTTTTTCATTATGGAATATCAATCTGCCTAACTATCTATCCTTATGAGTCCTTGGCAGCCAACGTACCCCTTCCTGAGCAGGCCGCAGGGTGCTCCTTTTAAAGTGTGCATGTGGGCCACGCGCGTCGCCACTGCGTGAAACCAGACTCAACCACTAGATATACGATGTACGTGGTTCCCACTAGGAGCGCAGAAGACAAATAAAGCCCTTCCAGTACGGTCAAGAAGAGAGGAATTGACTGGCGTTGTAGGTTTACCGACAGCGGCTTTACGTTATCTTGAGACCCCCTCGCGCTTCTGTACGCGTTGACGCTACTTCAATTCGTGATTTTCTTCCTCCAAGTGAACAATGTTCTTTCACATTCCTGCCTTCCCATTGCGAGTCCGATGGGCAGCTGCTGATAAAAATGCAAACGCGATCACGATGACATGAGGTAGAGGCACAACGACCGAGGGGACGTGCCGCTGCACAGTATGGCAATTCTCTTGAAAGAAGCACCCGCGGTGGCCATGGGGCGATGCGTGAGGTGTGATCGAAATTGAACTTCTATTAGCCATCTTGCGCCCATGAACACGATCCACCAGAACCTAGCCATACATAACTTCACTATAACAAAGTCAGCTAGAAATAGGAGTATTGTAAAGCTGGATGTTGCAAGCGGCATTCATCCTGCATAGACATCCATTTGTTGAATCGCTGATTCTACGACCATGTTCCGATGTGGAGATGATGATAATCCACGCTTGGCAGCACACCGCTTGCCTGCAGAAGGCATCTCAGATCGTGGCAGGTCACGTCTTTATTTATTCATTTCTTTTTTATTTATTTTTCAACTTTATTGAGAAATACTGCCGACCCTTTATTGAGCTATTACAGGGAAGGTAAGACACAAAGTACGAAGTTGGCACTTAGCTGTACATCTTGCAACAATAAATCTGGAGTGCATTCACACAAAACCATACAAGTTCTGCAATATCCAAACGAACATTGTTATTATGGCTTCAGAAATCTAAGCCCGAATTCATAAAAACTTCGCTAACGCTCGCAATTTAAAAACAAAACGTGTTCAGAGCAATCCTGCTTACCGTCCAGGTTCATAAGTGTTCAGAAAGAAATCTTTAAAGGAAACCTTGAAGTTCAAATAGAGATCTCGGATGACAGTCAATATTCATTAATTGCAAGTTCCTCAAGAGCCTGCATTAATGAGTGGTGGTCAAAAATCTTTGATTGTGAGCCTGACTACAGGCCAAGATTCTCCACGTGCAGCCTTTCAAATGAGTTCGATTTGAGTTTTGTATTGTTATAGGGTGATAAAACTGTGAAGTATAGTGGTTCCACAAGGTTTAGTTGATTGATACGAACATGGATTAGTTTAGCAAGGAACTGAGCCAGCGAACTGGACACGTACTCCGAGGCAGGAAGTGCAGAGGACAACGCTTGTGCTCAGTGTTCATCTGCGCGTCTGCATATTATTATTAGTTAGGCCAAGTTGAAAAGAAAAAAATACTAACGAAAGAACTGAGGTTTAGAACCATTCATCAGGGCGTAGAGTCTACAGTATAAACGGCCGAGGTCTTCGAGCGTGTTCAAGAAGCTAAAACTGAAGAAGACTGAGGGCCGGGAAGATAGGGAGCTTCAAAGAACCACCAAGTTGAGTGCGAGGTTCACTTACCCTGTCGAAACATAATTATGTAGATGAAGCCAATGAGCATCAGACCAAAACCGAACTTGAGGCTGCACGACGCGTAGTCGATAGCTAGGTACTTTTCCTGCATTGCTCTGTGAGAGAGAAGAAAAACAAAAGTAGAGAATGTCGTATTAAAAGCTGCTACCTGTGCTACTGTGCTCAACAGTATTCCGTAAATGTGTTTACAATAAATTGTGAACGCTTTCAAGCACTACATGCAGTCTACTATAGGAGAGCCATCAAAAACGCTTCGAAACTACAGAGCTTGCGTATACTTATGATATGCGACACAAAGATGCGAAATTGGGCATTTCTGTGCTAGTAGTGTGGGGACTGAGGTACAGCACAGCTGGTGGCTTGCGCTTCTTCCTCTTTTCGATTGCTACAGCAACAAATTCCAAAATTACAACAGCAACAACAACAACAAAAACAACAACAACAACAACAACAACAACAACAACAACAACAACAACAACAACAACAACAACGACGACGACGACGACGATGACGACGACGACGACGACTTGCCTCATCCTGGTGGTCTACTGGCTAAGGTACTCGGCTGCATTTTTGATGGAGGCGAAAATGCTGCAGGCCCGTGTGCTCAGATTTGAGTGCAGGTTAAAGAACCCCAGGGTGTCGAAATTCCCTGAGCCCATTATTACTGCGTCTATCATAGTCATGCTGTGGTTTTGGGACCTAAACCCAAACATTTATAATATTATCTGTCTTCCGTTCTCCTGCTTTTCCTTTGCTTGCTAAAATATGTTTACTCTCTTTCTCTTCCTTTCGTATTCTACGCCCTCACTACCTTTCCTCACCCCCTGATATACTGTGACCTCATCAAGGTTATGTTGTGCTCTGCTAGCATGCCTGCTCACCCGAGTGGTTAGAACGCTCGACTTCGGAGGGTGACCACGTGGGTTCTGTGTTTCATTACTCGTTCTTTCGCCCATCGGAGTTATTGCACCTCAAATGCATCCGATTTTGGAGCGAAGAAGAAGATGACAACGATTACTTCGACAATTACGTCGAAGTAAGCGCAGCATGGCACATAAGAAAAAAATCTTTCATGTATGAACTTTCATTCAACTGCATGCATGATTAAGAAGTATTGTAACATAAAAGACATGAGTCGTTTTTTTGAAGCTTTAATACGCTTAAGCCAGGGATTCGTCAAACCACTAGCACCCCAAACTTAGCGATACGCCGTGTATCAAGGCCGCAACGAACAAGTGTCATACTCTCTTTCTCACCTATGCCTTGTCTCTTCAACTCACAAGAGACGCAGACATCATCGGTGATCGCAGAGCTCTCGTCAGCGCTCTCGACGATTTGAATTTGAACCAGTTGATACCTCTGAGATCGTATGCCAACAGGTTCCGCGCAATCTAGGAAGTCATCACACACTGCAGCCAGCTACACGTGCACAGTCTGGTAACAGATATGAAAATCGCGTATAGGTTGATATCTGCTCCGACAGGTGCAGCTACCCTACCAGATGGTCTTACTCCCAAGATTATTACAGCCAATCAGATCAAAAGCCTCGGCGACGTCGAGTTAACACGGCACGTCGTTCTGTGAACGGGCCGTTGAAAACGTGTTTGGCGGAGACGCAGCAATACGCAGTGATTCGAAGGTATTAGGCATTGTATTGAAAAACACAGTTTACGCAGAGAGCTCAAATAAGTCCGTAAATAACCCTTAGGACTTTTTCTACCGGCACAACGCGTTTTTACAAAATCACAAAAACTGCTTCAGGGACCTTTTATTATATGCCTTCTTTTCAATTTTTGGTTTTATCCACTCATTTCCTTTGTTGTGTTCAGCCACGTGGGTGTATATATCTGTTCTGTGATTTTGAATAAGCTTCAGTTGTGAGTCGGATCTTGTGTTCGCGTGGCTTGTTAGTTTATTGGTCTTCTTTGTCGCAACCTTCAGGAACACTGCATTCGTACCAACTCTATCAACTTTCATCGCTACTAATGGAAACATTGGACACATAAAACCTCAAAAAAACTCATCCGCGTGACTCACCTTATCCATAGGTTCTTCTCTTGTACATTCACGTACGTGCCGTCCGGCATCAGTAGAAGCTTTCCTTTCGGTTTCTCCGGGATTCGATCGAGAGGAACTTCTTCGGGACCGATCGGTCTCAGGGATCGACGAGAAGATTTGGCGCTAGAGCGACTGTCCCCCGCAAGCGATATGACGGAGGCCGATCTGGAGTCTTTATCGGCTGCGTACTCGCCTTGCTTGTGATGCTCGTGCCCCGAGCCAAGCCGGCCATCCCCGCTCTTCTTACTGACACCTGATTTGTCACCATTGCGTCCCGCCGAAGTTCGGCTGCGACGACTGCCGACGCTGATCTTGGATTTGGAGGCCCGTGATCGGCGACCGGCGCTGATCGCGCTGGCTCTCTCGTCGCGATTTGCAGGAGCTGGGGCCTGCAGCGTTGTCGTAGGTTGAAGTCAAAAACAAAGTGCGATTACCAGGGGACTGGCAAAAAGGCCGAAAATCCAGTTTCTCTTTCGCGCATGCCTGAGACGGCTTCGAGGCGATATATTGATCCCGCCCCCACCCTGCCACTAAAGCTTTCTGGATCTACTGTGCGCGTGCCTTCCCACTGCTGGCAGGAACGCTATTGCCGCTATATTTACTTCTTAGCAAGCTAAACATTGTTTGTCATTGAAAAAAAAAGAAAATATAAGGCAGAGAAGATGGCTTGAGCTAGTATGCCCCAGCGTGCTACTCTAATCTGGGGAATAGGCAATGATAGAAACATATAAATAAAGTATAATAATGGGGACAGGAAATAATATGATGATTAACGTAAAAACAACAAGGACCTTAATAATCATATTGTTAGTATTGTAGTTTGAGTATGTCCACTTGTGTGTAGTGGGTCTGAGGTTAAGCGGGGTGAAGAATAAAAAGACGTGCCATGCGATCGTGACAGTCTCGGTTTGGACTCAAGGCCGCTGGAGCTACCGCTGCGTCGCGTCTTAATAAACCCCGTTCATGGACGTGACGAAGTGGTGGAGGTGTGGAGTGTGTATAGACAGTATTTCAACTATATCCTTAGTGGGCACAGGTTCACATACCAAAACTACAATTGTAACAATGTTTTATTGAGCTACATGTAATGCTCAGTGATTTCGCATCAATCCAAAAAATTTGATTAAAACTTGCTGAAAGCTGCTGACAAGTCGGATTTATTCGATAAATCCCGACTTCAGGTGCACATTTTAGGCGATAAAAGGGCACTTACAATGTGTAGAAAGGAGTTCACCTCCATCAAGAGCAGCGCCTTAGTGAAGTACAGTTGCCTCTATTCCAACAAGCTTTCCAGTTGTAATAAACCAACAAACGTAGGTGTTTTGTATTCAAGTATTTGGGATCAATGCGCGCGGTCAAAACTTTCAGATATATAAAATACAATTAGTGTGTTGGCATGTTTGCGTGATGAGAGATGACTTCACCTATGACTTCGGAGTATTTGGAGTAATATATGCACTCACTGCTTTATTTTTCACCCAAAACATGACGTTTCTGTAGCTCCTCCCCCAGAAGTACGCTTCGGTGAGTTTATAGCAATACACATAAATTTTCTTTATAACGGGGTAAATAAAGAGCAATTGATAAACGTTGAAAGGTGGAAAAGCAAAATTATCAGCAACAGTGGAACGCATTTTCATCGGAAGTAAAATAATAAGAACAAATTGCTGCAACTTACAACGAAAGAGTATTCCGGAGATTAGGCTGTTTATGAGAAATAAACTTCGTCAAACGCCGAACTTTTACCAGAAAAATAAACTTCTAAAAAACGTTCCCCGAACTTCAAAAAAAAAAATTACCGCACTTCCCCAAAGGGGATCGTAAGGAAATGCGAATGAATGTAACTGCTCGTTCTTCAAGGCCCAAAGTACGTTACTGGAGGCCGCAGTGTTGAACAAAGTATGGAACTAAATTATGAGCCAATTATGTCCCAACCTATTTCAATGTACTCCCCCCAGCATCTTTCGCACAAAAACAAAATACAAATTAAAGAAACTGCTACGGCGTATCTGTCTACAATTGTAATGCATGTCGTGTGTTATTTCACATACACTAATTCGTAAGCATGATGCTGCACAATCATCCAGTGTGGTACTTTGCTTAAGAAGCATTTCCTATAATTCTTTCTTTTTTCCTTCACACCTTTTCACTTTCAATTGCTGTAGCTATTGTATAATGCTTGTAACTATTGCTTGTATGCCCTGTTGTTTTTAATCTTATATGCACGTTGTTTTTGGTCCTATCATCCCTCTTAAGCCATGAAATACAATCTTGTAACGCGTCCGGTTCGTTTTGCTGTCTGCCAGGCTCTGCCACTCAAGCCACCTTTTATTTGAAAAATAAAAGGTATTATTATTATTATCATCATCATCATCATCATCATCATCATCATCATCATCATCATCATCATCATCATCATCATCATCATCATCATCATCATCATCATCATCATCAATAATATCGTTATTATTATTATTATTATTATTATTATTATTATTATTATTATTATTATTATTATTATTATTATTATTATTATTATTATTATTATTATTATTATTATTATTATTTCGGTGCACCCGAGTCGCCGCGCGAAGAGCGCGATCCCGCGGGCGAGTGCCGGCGAGATCGGCCACTTGTTCTTGGCGCTTGGCCTCGGCCTCCCGCTGTTTCACTCGAAGATCGGCGGCTTTCCGTTGGCGTTTCCCCGCCGCTTCTCGAGCACGAACCATTTAAACGTCCTCGGCTCGCCGTTGACGTTCATTTGCAGCGTTCTCAGATCACCGTTGTTGGCGGACAGCAGCCTGCCGAGCACACACGTCAGGATCTTCGACTCTTCGTTGGCGTTTCGCAGCGGCTTCCCGAGCACGGAGTTCCGCATCGGCAACTCGCTTCAAGAGCGTGCGTTCGGCATCACGCGCCCTTCGCTTCTGAGCAGTGTCTTCTTCTCTAACCGATGATGACGTTGAAACAACTGCAGTGACGCCAGCACCAGGGAGACGCGTAAGGCTCGAGTTACATTATGTTACACTTGAGGGAAGTGTTTATCTTTAAAAAAAGAAAAAGAAAAGTGAGCCCCGCAACTGTCAGCATCAGGGTGAGGCACCTCAGCAGTAGTTCACAAGGGATGAGGGTGAGGAGAATTAAAATGATGATTGATTTGTGGGGTTTAACGTCCCAAAACCACCATATGATTATGAGAGACGCCGTAGTGGAGGGCTCCGGAAATTTTGACCACCTGGGGTTCTTTAACGTGCACCCAAATCTGAGCACACGGGCCTACGACATTTCCGCCTCCATCGGAAATGCAGCCGCCGCAGCCGGGATTTGAACCCGCGAGCTGCGGGTCAGCAGCCGAGGAGGAGAATTAAAAGGATAGGAATAAAGGTGTAGAGAGAGAGAAAGAGAGATGAGGAAAGCCAGAGAGAGCGACGACAAATCGAGGGGATAGAAGAGATGGAAACACGGTCACAGGAGTCCGAGGACGTGGCACCACTTGCGAGAGCTCTTGTCGACGTCGGGAGATGACGTAGAGCCAGTCCAGTCGGTCAGACCTACACTGTCGTCGGAGGTCGGCGCCAGGAGATGACGTAGGGCGAGCCCAGTCGGCCAGAGTTACGCTGACGCCGGAGATCGCGAGGGCACAACCGGTCGGCACGGAGTCCAGCGAGCGAGTCCCATTATGTTACACTTCGTCCTAGTGGTATCGTTGGCGCGAGAGATTCGACTTCACCGACTTCCATTGCTATCAACACACCAAAGCGCGCGCTATGTGCATAATATATGTAGGTCAGAGCGCGGAGAGGAGGAGCGTTCGAGCTATGTCCCACGCCAATGCACTTCTATACCTTACCCTCCACCGTTCACCATCTGCTCCAGTTGCTTGGCGCGGCGCAGCTGTTCCTAGGGGCGAGGAGGAGCAAGCACTGAGAGATCTGTGCGCATGCCGATCAGAGACGCACGACAACCCCCGTATAAGAAATGCATTCTCATTTAAAAAATTGGCCCCGTACCTGCATGTAATCTGCAAATGTCGTCGCAATACGATATTCTGGCGTTTGGAGAGAGTGAACAAAACATTTGTTTGATATTCTGAGCAAGAAAATTGGTCAATGGTATTCCGGAGGCGCTGCGTTAGAGTGCCTCGAGCGTGCAGCGGAGGCGAACGAGCACATCGAGTCGCGTCATACGTGGGACATGATCGCCATCTGGCAATTTTTTTTTGGAAAACAAAACGCGTGGCCCTTTGCAGGCGTGCGCGCCCATCTCAGAGGTGATAAGGTGTAGAACGCAAAGCGACGGGTAGGTGCCACCACCGTGTCGTCTTAGCAAAGCGTTGGAAACACTCGCTTCTTCGTGCAAGCGTTGCATGTTCAGCGCAGTGTTATAAACGCTACGAACTTTAGAATTACCTATGTATGCCTTTTTTTCGTAAAAGACGCACATGCAGAATATATACGTGTTGTTATGGTGCCTCAGATATGCGCAATAATTGCTTTTTAATTGACAATCGCACAAGTATGAACGCTGAACCTCGAGCAACATTGGTGGGCACTGCGGATGGGCTCAGCTGTTCGGAGTATCTGCTGGTGCTGTTTAAAGTACCCAGTTCACGTTAAAGCTGGACAAACAAACGAATGGACAGATAGACGGACAAAAAGTTTTGGCGTCGAGTGTCCACACGAAAGACTATCGTCTTAAAAAATGCCCGCACTTCACAGAAGGACATTGTGGGGAAATGCGAAGGCATGGCGTAGCATCCATAACGGCGTTTGGCGCGTGAGAACCCAGCGTTAGAATAATAATGATTTCTTTTTTTTTCTTACACCATGCAGTCAATAGCGCAGTTCGCCTCACGTGGCGTTTTTCTATCGCGAGAAACGCGGTATATGCGTTTTCAGCTTCAGTAACTAGCGTGCACGGTTAAAAAATACTATGCATTCAACAAAACAAACAGCGTTCTTGGCTCGGCGTTGGCTTTTCACAGTGGTGCCTCGAGCACGCATTTCTGGATGTTTTTACAGGCACTCAGCCAGCGAACGGCCGAGAGTGAGGCGCGAGCGGACGGGAAAGTGTGGCGCGCAGAGGAGAGCGATAGGTAAGAGAAGGATAGCGAAGCACTGTGCCTACCCTCTCCTAAACTCTCGCACTATATGCTCCGGTTGCTAGGGGCCAGGATAAGCGTGCACGCCCGTAGCTGCTGCTATGGGAGAGGGTGGTAGACGGATCCTGATGGACGACTGACACAGCCCGACTAAGAAGCGCATTGGCATTTAAAATAAAGTGCGAGAACACTGAGCTCTACCTGTCTACCAACACAACAGCCCAACCACCCGCCTTATAGCGCGTATAGAATTTCCTTATTCTAATGACCACTTTCCTACAACGTGGTCAGCCAAATTAGGGAGAGTCCCGCACTTTCACAAACAACGGGTTCAATTATAGTTTACTGAAGTTCTGACGGGGAGAGTGTAGACTCGGCTCACTTGACATTAAGACGCGTAGTAAACAAATTGCAGCACGTCCAACTAGGACCACCAGAAGTGCACTCACGGATTATGAAGCAGTCAAGCAGTTTTCATAATCCACAACTTTACGAATTTGTTGATCAAATGTCTAAGTTACAGTCCGTGTGCATTGATAAAATGCCCTTGTGGTATTTGTTAATAGAAACTAACAGAAAGCAATGCCATAGAAGGTGTTTAGGATGTTAGTAGTAAATGTCATGTAATTGTGAATGTTCTTCAGATTTATGTTACATATACTACCAAGAAGAACAACTATAGTTTCCTTTGCAGTGTTCTTTGTTATTTTTTAATTTGCCTTACATTTACTACTAATAACATCATCTATGCTTTCTTTCTCGTTGTTGTCTGTTAGTTAATAATGAGTATTGTGTCTAAGAAAAAGAAGCCTTTCAAGATTCAGCTTCTTTCATTTACTTGTAGCATTTGGTTACACTGTGTGGTGGCATATTTAGAAGAAGTTATAATGCCCTCAGTACCATATCAGCCCCTCAGAGGCCCTCGTCACCTTCGACATGAAAGGAGCACAGTCGTGAAGGTCGCGAGATCAAAACTAGGTCCCGGCGGCCGCTTTTAGATGCGGAGCATCCAATACTCGAGGCTTGTAGTGCGGCGCCGCCCGCAAGCTTCCTCCTTCTTCTTCCACCATCTGTGCATCCCTTCCTCCTCTACACACCGCGCGCGCTTCACTCCTCCACCATCTGTGCACCCTTCCTCCTCTACACACCGCGTGCGCTTCTCCTCTTCACGAACATTCGCTAGCTGTATAATGTAGCGCGCATGCGCCGTCACGCTTCGAGAACATCGGCAGCTGACGCGCGCGCATGCGCCGTCGCGCTTCGAGAACATCGGCAGCTGACGCGCGCGCATGCGCCGTTGCGCTTCTCCCCCTTCTCGAACATTCGACAGCTGACAGTGCATGCGCCGTCGCGCTGTATATATTCTCAAGGTTGGCGCTCGCTCGCTCAGTTGCCGCTCGTCGGTTGGTTTGTACGGTGCGTCGACGTCCAAGGTCGCGGTGAAACGAATTCCAACGAATCCACAAACACAATGATCGACGTCCCTTCGACCAGCGCCGCCCTTTCGCATACGTGTGTACGTGTTCACTCATTTAACACCCCCTCCTACAACCACGTTAACCAATCTAGCCATCGACCCAAGTAAGTCGCAATTCAATACCCCATTTCACAACCACGTTAACCAATTTAGCCATCGACCCAAGTAAGTCGCACTTTAACACCCCGTTAACCAATTAAATGCTCCGCATCCTCCTCAGTGTTCCCCCGAGGGAAGCTGCGGGCAATTTTTTTTCTTTGAGGTCTAGATTTAACTGCACGTTAAAGAACTACATGTTATCCAAGTTTTAGGAGCCCTGTACTTTCGCATACGTTATTATATTATCATGATTTTGGACGTTAACCGAAACGAATGTATTTATTACAGAGTGGACTGTACACACAATTGCCCCGTCGCGGTGGTCTAGTGGCTAAGGTACTCGCCTGCTGAACCGCAGATCGCGCGATCGAATCCCGGCTGCGGCGGCCGCATTTCCGATGGAGGCGGAAATGTTGTAGGCCCGTGTGCTCAGATTTGGGTGCACGTTAGAGAACCTCAGGTGGCCGAAATTTCCGGAGCCCTCCACTACGGCGTCTCTCATAATCATATGGTGGTTTTGGGACGTTAAACCCCACATATCAATCAATCTGTACGCACAATTGAAGGAGATTGCATAGCGAAAAGGGCGTGTGGGACCTTAAGGCCAGTATGTTACTGAGCAGTCTCTGCTCAGTAACATACTTTACGCTAGTCTGTAATTTTTCTATTATTGAGTGCTTATGCGAAAATTGGCTGTGGCCTAAGTCAGTTATGGCTGGGTGCTCGTAGCATGAAATACGCTTAATCTTACCGGACAGATCTTGTTGAGCGTCCTCCGCAGCTTTGCGGATGCATCCTGCTATTCGATCATTCCAGCGGCTATAGGCGGCGCGACGGTAGGTCAAAATGGCGGACGAGATGGTGTCGAGATGCACGTCTCGAGCAGCAAAGCTCATCAGGCCCTCTAGTTTTGCTGCAGACCATACTTTATCTCGCTAAAGAGACGCATAGATGTTTGAACGAGAAGGAATCAGCGCTCATGAATACAGCGAGACCGGACTGCGTCGCAGACTTATCACCGTGTGTCAGGTTCGGAGGAAAGCTGCGTGGCGCCGCCTGCATCGCTGCAATGACCGAAAAGGAAATGACTGGCAGGCTGCGCCTGCAGAGCTGTTGTGGGCACTTAACTAAATCTGTTTATTGTTTGCTTGAGTCTCTCTATCGTTGCGCTGCTCGAGGAATGCGGCTCTTTCTTCGTCCTTCTCTGTGGCTCGCTGCCTCCTCTTGCTTTTCTTCCGACAAACAAGCCCAGCTTCTGTCTATCTCTCCAACTCACTCTCCGTGTCTGCAGACGAAGCCCATCGAGCCATACTTTCTATATACATGATTCAACGCCGGCTCCTCCTGTCTCCTGACGGCGGACAGAGTAAAACACGCATAAACACATAAGCGCGACGCTGACTTCGAACTGAAAACGCACTTGCAACCTGGCTCCTTCTCAGACGTCATGTCAGATGACGCACCGAGCCGTGCGGCCACCAACCAGAGCAAAACGGTGAGAATACGGCCAATGTAGCTCTCCCAACAATACATATAAAATACAGAAGATGCCATCTTTGCGAGTGAGAACGTCTTACTTCCGCTCCCTTCTCTGCCCTGTTTTAAATTACTGCAAGTGCTTTTGCTATCTATCTATCTATCTATCTATCTATCTATCTATCTATCTATCTATCTATCTATCTATCTATCTATCTATCTATCTATCTATCTATCTATCTATCTATCTATCTATCTATCTATCTATCTATCTATCTATCTATCTATCTATCTATCTATCTATCTGTGTATCTATCTATCTGTGTATCTATCTATCTATCTATCTGTGTATCTATCTATCTGTGTATCTATCTATCTGTGTATCTGTGTATCTGTGTATCTATGTCTCTATGTCTCTATGTATCTATGTATCTATGTCTCTATGTATCTATGTATCTATGTATCTTTGCAGTCATGTTGTTACATGTCACGCATGTCATGATTATCATGTTTGGATGTGTCATTTACCTATGTAGTTCATTCGCGTCACGAAATACCGAGTTTGGTACATGTGATGCTAGTGAAACGGCCGCGAGCACATCATAAGCGTAACAAGTAGTCGTGTTACTACATGACACGCGTCTCATGATTATCATGTTCGCTCCAATATCATACCTTCGTCATCCATTCACGTCTTGTAAGACCAAATTTAGTATAAGTGAAGCCAGCGAAACGGCCGCCAGCGCATCATGAGCGTGGCATGTAGTCATGTTGTTACATGACATGCATGTCATGATTTTCATATTAGGGTCTGTCGCTTGTGTTCGCCATGCGATCATGCCCTACCATAAAAGTTTTGCAACATGCCTCGTGAACGAGACCATCGCAAGAGCTGCAGAACCATGAAATGTAAATCGTAAGATTCATGATATAAATATCATGATTTCTATGTTATGACTAGTCAAATATGTTCTTCAAAAAGTCATGTTATGCCATACAAACTTTGGTGTCGATACCATTATCGAAACGGTCAGGAGAGTTAAAAGTCGTAGCCGGCTAGATAGATAGATAGAAAGATAGATAGATAGATAGATAGATAGATAGATAGATAGATTGATAGATAGATAGATAGATAGATAGATAGAGAGGTAGAGAGGTAGATAGATAGATAGATAGATAGATAGATAGATAGATAGATAGATAGATAGATACCCCCGCTCAAACTCGCCGAAGGTCGCTAATGAATGCTTCGCATTTAAAACAACAGAAAAATTCTGAATTGAGCTGTTTTTTTGGTGAAGTTGGAAAAACTGGCTGAAATTTCTGCAGGGTAAAGCGCACAGAACTAAAGTTTAGGCAACACCCAGCGTTGCATGTCAAGCAGAAATGCAGAACCCAAACTCTCACGAAAGCCAAACACGAAAGTACGACTGACCACTCGCCATCGACATCACTTGAAGCCATGCTCGGCGTCTGCGACGTGATGCGACGCTCGGCTTTCCGAGCCTTCCACTGCTCCGCGGTTATGGCGCTGCTGCTGCAACTAGCGCTACCGTTGAGGAGGAGGAGAAAAACTTTATTCATTCAAGAGGGAAAGGTGCGGTGGTGGAGTGTCAGAGGAGCCTACCCAGCGTAGGTCTCCACTACCCTCTTGGCCCAATCCAAGATCTGGTCCTGGACCTCGGGCGCCGAGCTGCACATAGCAGCCTCCCACTGCTCCTTACTAATAATGTGTAAAGAATTGGGTGGTGGGTTTCGAGTACACCCCCACATGATATGGTCTAGGTTAGCTCTTTGTTGACAGAAATTGCACAAAGGGGAGGGGTATATTGCAGGGTGTATAAGATGGCGAAAAGATGGGGTAGGAAACGTACGGGTCTGTAACTGGCGCCATAGTATTTCATAGTAGCGCGAAGCTCCATGATGTAAGGGGGGTATATAGTGCGCTGTAGGTGGTAGTGATTTGTTACATCGTGGAAGGTCAAAAGACGATCTCTCGGGCTGAAAAAGGCTGCGTGGTCTAAGATGCCATCAGAGGCCTGCGCTCGGCCGGTCTTTCATCGAGCACAGGTATGAGCCGCCTCATTGCCGCTCAACCCTGCATGCGCGTCCATATGAGAGCAACGTCTGGCGTGGGAGGGTGTTTCTTAAGAATTGAAAGGGCAGTTGATGAGATGCGACCTGCGCTGAAGTTGCGTATGGCAGTTTTGGAGTCACTTACAATCATAGTGATATTAGGGATGGACAGACCTAAAGCAATGAGAGCCTCCTCTGCCTCCTCCAAAGAGTTGACAGTGACGGATGCCGTTGTGAGCGCCTTGCGTTATAGTCGACAGCAGAGAGGGCATAGGATGAGGAGGATGGGTATTCTGCCGCATCGACATAGAGCACGTCATTGGCTCCATGCAATTTTTTCTGAAGAGCTTTTGCTCTTTGAATTCGGCGCTTATTATGATCAGGTGGATGCATGTTTTAAGTGTGAATACACTTTATAAGCGACCCCAAACCATCCACCGCCATCGGCGGCGTCCGCAGTCTTCTCTCTATCTTTAAAAGAAAGAGGACTTGGTGGGCCGCAGCGCGACGCTCTACCGAATAAGCCACGGACGCGACGCTGATATCGGTGTCAGTAACGCGCCTTATACCCCCTCCCCCTTCGCTCGCTCCTCCGCTCTCCTCGCTCGCTGCAGCTGCGCGCGTACCCCTCTCTCTCGCGCGCCCGCCTTCTCTCTCAGTCTCCCGTCGAGAGCGGGTCGTGAGGGGTTGTAAAGTTAAAATTCGTTGGCATTCGCCAGTGAGTTAACGTAAACTTCCCCGTGTGATCAAATTGCGATTCCCAAGAACCATTACACCATAAAGGCACCATAATGTGATTAATAAATATAATAGTGCGAATTATTAAATACCCCTCATAGTATCACCCCGTGTATTCGCACTTAACCATGTTCACCCTCGGGGAAATGCTTGGGAGTTTATTTAGGAAGTGGCGGCATGAGTAATTGTTTGTTTATGTTTTGGGGAATGTTGTATTTAGCATTGGTGAGTGAGGTGAAGTTAATTCGGGTAGACGATAAAATGTGGCGACCTGCGCTAGTGGTCGCGAGCCTTGCGTATTGAGCTGTTAAATGGGCTTCACGGATTTCACATAGGGTATTTATGACTCCCGTCTGGTGGAGTAGTGCGTTAGAGGTATTGATTCCAATGCGTAGCGCGTATTCGTAAACTCTGCGGAATAGGGTGTTGACCGATTCCTCCTCTGCTAATTTAAGGTGAAGGTAAGGAAGGGTATATGCGATTTTGCTAATTACAAAATCTTGTATTACACGAAGTAACTCTGACTCTCGGAGCCCTCTATTTTTCCCTGAGATTCTTCCTATCATTCTTAGGGTGTTTTCAATGGTATTGCGTAAAGCTTCGAGTGTGTACGTATTAAGTCGGTTGTTTTGGATAAATAAACCTAGCACACGAATGCGTGATACTGTAGGATCGAGGCACCCGTTTATGTGAACTTCGATCATTTGAACGTGTTTGTTCCGACGATGAGTTGGTGGAAGGAGTAACACGGATTTAGTTGGGGTACAATAGAGATTCATCTGAGATGTTAGTGCGGCTATTGTATCTACAGCTGTTTGTAGGGTGTCTTGAATGTGTCCATCTGAGCCTCCTTTCACCCATAAGGGAATATCATCAGCATAGATGGAGAAGTTCGTCAGGAATATGTTGAAGAGCATTGGGTATAGGTAGCATAGCCAGGTTAAAAAGGATTGGAGAGAGCACTGACCCTTGAGGTGTTCCGAAGCTGCCTAGTTTATAGGATGAGGAATGTTCTGGTTTTAATATTAATGTAGCTGTGTGGTCTGTGAGTAAGCTTTTGATGTAAGAGTAGATTTTAGCGCCACAAAAAATGCAGTTCAGGCCAGCATATATAGCTGAGTGGGCTACGTTATTGAATGCTCCATGTATGCCTAGACCAAGGATTGCCTGAGTATCCTCGCTCTGGTTAGGAGTTATGATGTCGTATTGAAGGCGAAGCATCGCGTCTTGCGCGGAAAATGAGGGCCCAAAACCAATCATTTCTGGAGGCAGTAGTCCATTATCCTCCACGTGTCTCTGGAGGCGTGCAAGCACAACATGCTCCATAGTCTTTCCGAGACACGATGTTAAGGAAATGGTCCTCATATTTTCTACTACGTGAGCTTTGTTCGGTTTAGGTATAAATAGGACTCTGGCATCTTTCCACGAAGGTGGAAGGGTGCCCGTGTCAGAACAGTCGTTAAAGTACTCAGTCAAAGCTTTAATAGAAATAGGGTCAAGATTTCTAAGTATGTTGTTGTTAACGCGGTCGGGACCTGAAGCCGATGTGGTACGGAGTGTTGCGAGGGCGTGCCTAACTTCCGCTTCCGTTATCGGCACATCTAATGACTCATTAGGTTTCCCTGTGTAAGATGGTATAGAATTCTTACGTAATTGAGGTAAATGCAATGTGCGGAGGTTATCGAAGAGCTGTCCTAAATGGTCACTGTGCTTGTGCAACAGTTTAGTGATAACGTGAGAGTGTCGTGCGCGAGAAGTGCTGGGGTCTAGCAGATGTCTAAGAAGTTGCCACGTTCGTTTATTACTGAGGTGGTCATGCATTCCTTCATATAGCTTACCCCATTGTTGTGCCGCCAATTGAGTCGTGTATCGCTCGATTTGTTGGTGTAGCTTCGCTATCCTAATGCGGAGTTTCCTGTTGTGGCGCTGGTGTTTCCACCATCGCAGAAGTGACTGTTTTGCTTCCCACATATGGAGAAGCTTGGGGTCGAGAGTAGTTATCGGGGTTTCGGGGGGTAGAGTTTTCGTGGGAATTTCAACATCTTTTTGAAGGTGTTGAGTCCACTCGGTAAGGTCTGCAATACGTGAGGGGGCGATGCTGTTGCGGGTCTCTCTAAATTTGTCCCATTCTGTGAGCATCTGTGGTTTAGGTGCAATGGGTCTGTGTTTTAGTTGTAAAGTAATGCTAATAATGTAATGATCACTGCCAAGATTAGTTTGGGTGTTAGTCCCAACCATTGTGGGGGCATTGTGAGTGAGGGTAAGATCGGGGGATGTATCTTTGTTGACACTGTTCCCCAAACGAGTAGGCTACTCTGGGTTGTTGTGCAGTGTAAAATGATGTGCCTGAATATGGGACGAGAGGACTCTACCTTTCGGTGTAGATGTGGTGTAACCCCACGCTGGTTGGGAGGCGTTGAAACCCCCCACTATGAGGAGGGTGTGTTTGCCTGCTGAGGATGTAGCTCGGGCAAATAGGAAATCGAAGCGGTGCCTTTGCTCTTGCGGTCTTATATATACGTTGAGAATGTATAAGAATGATGAGTTAAGTTTATCAGGTAGTATTTGGAGAAATTCGTGCTCAATGTCGATGTCAGCCAATTTTGAATAGGTAAGTGTAAGGTACTTCTGAGTTAAGACAGCAGTGTTTGGTTTAGTATCAGCCGGGTTTTGATGCGTTCTACAACCTGGCAGCTGCACTACACCATTTGTTTCTTGTAACGCAATGATTGGGGGAGGGGTAGTTTTGATTTGATGTACTGCAGGAGGTTTGCCTTTTTTCGGCGAAACCCCCTGCAGCTTCATTGCCATACGCAAAGTTCAGTGCGGTTACGAGCAGCCATTTTCGCTAAGTTGATTTGGCTTAGGTTGGGCAAGCTCTGGATGGTTAGCGTGGACCGTGTCGATCCACTGCGTGACTCTATCTAGGGTTTGTTGCATCGGTAACATGGCTTGTTGAATCGAGGCCACGGACTCATGTAGCTTCTGCAAGGAAGCTGTGGAGAAGGTAATAAAATTGTCAAGTTTTTCCTTAAGCTTGGTTACTTCTTCTTTCTCTTTGTCAACCTTCTCTAGTTTCGCTTCGACTTGTTCTACTCGCTCATCGAATGACAATGTGGGAGTCGAGACTTTTCGTTTTTGCGTAGGTGGTTGAGCGGGGTGCATAGCTATAGGGGTAGTTGAGAGAGGAGCTGGTGCTGGTGAGATAGGTGTAGGGGTGAAAAATGAGGCGAGGAGGTGTGGGGAGGTAGATGGTTGTTTGAAGGACTGAACCTCTAGGCGTAGTTTTGCATTTTCTGCCCTCAATTTAGCCATCTTATCCTGCAATAGTTTGAGCTGCTTTTGAATGGAGCTTTCAGGGGAGGCTACATCAGACCAGCTCACCTCGTGTCCAGGGCCAGTCCGAGGGCTGGGGTCTTGAATGCTTTTGTTGCGGCTTCGGCTGCGGCTGCGACTTTTTCGGCTTTGCCGTCTTGTAATACTGGGTGAGCGTCCTCTAGGGGCATTCTTGAAAGATGGGCTTGGGTCGAGGAATGGAGCTGCATCTTGCTGAAAAGTTGAGTGTGCGTGCTTTGGTTTGGGCTTGTAGAGCTGTGGGCACTGGGGCAAGCCGGTGGGGTGGTCACTGTTGCACACCACACACTTAGGTTCACATTCGTGATCAAGGAGTGGGTTCGGAATGCCACACATTGGACATAAAGGCTGAGGGGCGCCTGGGCATACGTCTGGTCTGTGGCCAAGCTTGCGGCAGAGATTACATGCTTCCGTCTTATGACGATAGGGTACGCATCTGGTGATGCCACCCTGATAACTTATGTAGAAAGGCATGCGCGTACCTCTGAAGGTGACCAAGATGGACGTTGTGGAATCCATGCGACGTCAAGCCAGGATGAGGCCTAGTCTGTCATAGTCCAATAGACTTGACAAGATGATTTCTTATGTGTGTTCCAAAGGAATATTACGGATGGTCCCTCGGCAGGTATTCGATGAATCGGTAATGTGGGGGACCACTTCAAAGCTGCGCTCGTCCATCTTGATGGATTTGATACGGTGGTATGCTTCGGTGCGTGCTGAGTCCGGCGTGCTTATGAGCAGAATGTTGCTTACGGAGTTGATGCGGTATTGATCATGTAGAGAGCTTGTGAGCGCTGCCACTTTTAGGACGGAATGGCTGAGCTTCGGAAGTGGAGTGTCAGCACAGCTGAGGCCTCCACGTATTCGCAGAACTATTTTGTAGTCGTCCGCTGGAAGTGGAGGGGCTCTGGGGGCATTGTGACGAGTCGATGGGAGAGCTTTCTGTGACTCTTCTTGCGAAGTGTTGATATCAGGCGTCGATTTCTTCGGGGATGAAGCAGGCTTTCTGGCCTTGGCATACACTTGACGCCAGCTGCCTTCATCATCGTCGAGAGCTTCGGCGGAGGGAAGCTGCTCTCCCTCTGTTTCGTGGATGACCATGTTGGTAGGCCTAGCCGGTAGGCCTAGCCGGTAGGCCCACCGAGGTAGTCGAACGCTGCCAAAAAGTCGATCTTCGTGGATGCCAACTGCAGGGCACTCACTTGAAATCACTTCAGATGATGCGGTTGATTCCGCAGAAAGCTTCACATTTGTTCAAGTTGCCATTGAATGACTCAAACAGTCAGAAACAGGAGTTTTGCCGGAGCGCTTGCGAAACGCGGCCGCTCCCGGTGGCGTCTGTGGCGCGTCTTGCTACCGTTGACGTTGTCATGGCGTCTCGCACACCGTTTCACGGAGAGAGAATAACGGAAACACAGGGAACGTGCTTTATACTGCGCTGCGACCCCACCACTGCCTATCGGCGTACCCTTAAAGGGGGCGTGAAACGCTCGCTCTAAAGCGACAATGCGAAGCCACCGGCGTCCACATGCACTAACTAGGTGACGTCATCGTAAGTAATTCTTTGCCTATCAAGGAACGTGAAACTTTTCGGTACTTGTGAGTGCATGCAACTGGGACGCTCATCAGCGTCTTTGTCATACGCAATCAGCGCTAACTTGAACTTTGACGTCATATTCAGCAGCGTCCTTGTGGGACGCGGATCGCGTATGGCAGACGCCGATGAGCGCCTCTTGCGCGTGCTCGATATGCCGTAGAGTTCCAGGTTTTTCGATAGGCAAAGCTTCTATGCAGGTCCACTCGGGCTGCTCATACAGTTAGCGCATGTGGCTGCCGTTGGTGCCGCATTGTCGTTGTAAAGCGACCATTTCATGACCCCTTTAAATAGACTGGTAGAGAGGTAGTTTTATGCAATGATTTGTTGCGCCGCACCTGTGAAGGAAAGCGCACACTTGTACGGGAGAAGAAAATGAGGGAAAGTTACGCATGCGCACTGTGGGTGCGTAAGCCGCAGAACGGACACTGCTCTGAGCATAAGAGGTTCTTGCATCTAAAAGCAGACCTGTCTAGCAACTCATTCAGTTCATACTAAGACTGCCATTGGCAGACGAGAAAAAAATGGTTCGAAGCTTGATGCGAAAACCCATTTTTTTTCTCGCTGAAAATGCTCACGAATCTAATAACGATCCATCAAAGTGATCCCAAAGCAATAATCAGTACCATAGTTCTAAACTAATGAAGCATATTCGCTGCTACAATCTCCTTGCATTTTAGTACAGATACGATAGGCATTTATGTTCACAAGGACAATTTTCCGGAGCACCCATCAAGATCGTGATTGATGAACACTTGAAATCATAAGCAATCAATCAACCATAGTCTACATGAATGAATAACAGTTTATCATTTAAAATTATTGAGGTATTTAGGATAAATTGTGGATGTTTTAAAGCATTATCGTACGTACTGTACTACTCTACTAGCCCTGCTGTCCCGGTTTGGTCAACTTAAATCTAGTATATGTTTAGAACGAAGGTTGAACAATTTAGAGTACGATGTACTCTACTACGGGAGAGCAATACGCTGCCCCAGTACCTAAATGCGCGGATTATGAGGACGTCGTGCACTGCACATGTGTTTTGAAAAGGTGGTTGATGATTTAGAGTACTTGGTACTCTACTGAGGGTGAGCTGAAAGTCGTCGCATGGGCCTCACACTTGACGAGGCCACATCGACTAAAATCACGTGTATTTAGAAAAAATGCTAAACGATTTCGAGTACTTCGTACTCAAACTATGGGAGAGCGCTGAGCCGTCCCGCTAGAAGCCTTGGATGTTTGTTATAGGGGGCGAAGCCCCTTATCGACGCAACAAGGATTCCCGAATTGACTGCCAACAAATCAGAGAGCGACTGCCCTATCCTTAGCCACATATTACGACCGCGTAAACGCATCAAGTATGTTGCATTTCGGGCATTTTATTTTGTTCTGGACTTCTGGGACGCCCCAGGTCGGCTTCAAATGTTCTTGAACGAATGGTTTTTTATATTGTCATCGAAATATTTCGACGATCGCTTTTAAAAAGCTATTTTGCATTCAAGAATTATAGTACACTATCTGCCCTAGGATACGCACTAACTGTGAAGCGAAACTCACGAATGGGTGCTGTAGTAGTAGTCGTAGTACAAAACTTCATTATGTACATATAAACCAGACAGGCTAGAACTCCAGTGCCCCGAAGAATATAGGCACTTTCACTGTATACAAACACAGCCCCTGATTACATCTGGTTTTATCCACCAATGTACCAAAATAGCATCGATGGGCCAGAAGAGCTTTGTAAAATAGCCCGCTGATTTTTTATGCTTTGATTTCTTGATTTGACAAAATATATAGAAAACTAAATGTCTTTTTGAGCTATATAACAATGATGAGAGATTCCCTTGAACTTTACGCACGTTCATTTTATCTGAAAAACTAGAGAGAGACGAGAGAGACATTTCTTATATTTAAAAGGAACTTGAAAACGTGCTTTCCGTTTCTACGTTAGGAGCTGGTAAGTGACGGGACCGGAAGTTTTCTGGGGTACAATGCCTGGGACCTTGAAGCCAACTTTACAAGGTGAAGAGCTTAGTCTGTCCGGCAGGGTGGTGCCCCCATAGACGTATGCACTAGTAATCAGGATGCTAGAAAAGGGGTAGCTATGCGGGTACTTGTATTTGTGAACATACACAAGAAATGAAGTCTAGAAGGAGTCGTCAAGTGATTGAGTGAACCTCTGCAAGCCAGATGACAGTCGCTCGGAAATTCTGAGGAGTGCTAGACAGCGGTTTAGGTGTATACACAGCCTTGGTCCAAAATAACGAGAGTATTTTAACGAAGATCATTGTATATAATGAAGAACGTTATATTCAACAAGTCGACTTTTACGGCCACTCTATTATAGCAAGCTTTGAAGGCACTTTCACACCTCCGAAAGCCTGACTTCATTGACAGCTTGACCAAATCAAGGTTCACAGTGGTGCCCTACGTCACTAATTTGATCACATCGACGGACACAAACGGGTTCATGTTATATTAAGATCACTGCAACATGAGGTTCTTCAAACATTTCACGATGATTCTATCGCCGGTCATCTAGGTTACCTCAAAACGTACGAAAAAATACGAAGTCGCTGAACTTGGCCTGACCTCCCTTCAACTGTTGCTAAATATGTTGCCTGTTGTGTCCATTGTCAACGCCGCAAGTGACCCAACACAGATCCTTTCAGCTTCCTGCAACCTCTTCCTTGTCCCGCTTTGAGTTTAAAAGTCGTCGGGATAGACTTGAGCGGACCTCTTCCCGTAACCGTCAACAGGAATCATCAGATTGTAATGAGTGAGGACCATTTGACCCGCTACGCGGAAACAGCCTAGCTACAAGTTGGAACTATCAATGAAGTCGCTGATATAATTTTTTTGAGCGACATATGTCTACGCCGTAGAACTCCAGTGAGTTCTGCTCAGCGACGGTGCCAAAGTCTTCCTTACTTCTATTTTAGGTAAGGTTCTGTGCACCACCGGCACCACTCACAAGTCAACTTCTACTTACCATCGGCTGACACACGGAAAGTTGCAGAATTAATCCTGGCCGCAATGGCGGCGAAAAACTAGAGGGCCAGCAGGTTCACTTTGAACGCCTGGAGGTCGATATCTTCCTCAATCCTTTAACACGGCGTTCCTCGCATTGTCTTAGAACGTACAGCCCCAATGACTGCCATGTTCGGCTGGGCCATTCGAGAATACATATAATTTTCCCGGAAAATGCGAGGTGTATTAACCGACTAACCTTTCCCGAAGTCGGTCGCTTTGTCGAAGCCAGTACTGACTCGACAGGCTTCGCAAATGTTCGGATCGGCGGATGCCTGCTGTTTCTTGGAACTTGCTTCGCTTTTGCTGGTCGTGGCTTTGCGTGGCCTGCTTGGCGGTTGACGTGCGGCTGATATTGCTGCGATTGAGGTCTGCCGGATGCCGTGAAGTCTGCGTAGTATAGGCCATGTATGGTTGAAATTCTTAGGCACGGCGTGATGGTGGTTGCTGGTAGTATCAGTGCGCTTAGTTTAGTTGTCCGTAATAAAGATTACTCCATATATTTTAGTTGAGCACCTCCATAAAAGACAGGCACATGGCTACCATTCAAATGTCTGTTACACCCGGATCTCGCGCAAAAAGTTTTCACTATGTATTTATATTAGATAATGAGTACATAGAATAGCAACGTTGACCGGACACTGCTCTCAAGTATCGAGAAACACCGGTGCAGTAGGCAACCAGTGTGCGTAGGACTACATTCAACCTGATTTAATTCGAACGTGTCACTCTAGCTCACAGCAACCTCCGAACCTTGGAGTTCGCCACCTGTTCCAGTCCAGCCATGCGTGGACCTGCGCGCGAATGTGGACAGCCTTCCGCCGCCTTTATGGAAGCCCTTGAAGGCAGCCGGTTCGGCATCCGGTTTGCCATAGAACTCGAACGCGACACGTGGCTCATATGCTTCGACACGCTCACGTTCGAAGCTTGAAGCCGAGCCGAAGACGCAGACGCACCTCCGACGCTGGCCTTGCTGCTCTTGCGGTGTTCGGCTGTCCTTTGGTGCTGGAAAATCCCATGAAAATGTGACGTAAGCACATAGCAGGCAATTCTGTATTGCGTCAGTTTCGGCCTAATCTTATTATTCAGGTGGCACGCACTTTGGTCTCACGCTTGAGAGTATAATAAACTAAGAGTAGTGTTCCAACAGCATGAAGTTAGCCATCGACGACAACGTCCTGTTGTTGCCTGTAGCAGAAGATGTTATGTCGCCTTATAACTGGGCCCGATTTTTCGCAGTCTTTAAATACGAAAGCCTTGTCTAGCTAATCGACCCCCTGTGCAAAATACAGAGTGAAACAAAGTGGCACAAAATTCCACCTTATAGACGTAATTGACGACGTCATTTTCTGACAGTCGTCATGCGACATCAGAGTAGCGCATAGAGATCACGGAAATTCGGAATGTTTTGGTGGTGTCACGATAACGTGATGACGTCAGCATTTGACATCATCGCTTGCCATTGTCGCTTTTTTAAAGGTGAGACAATCCTGGAGTTTTTGAAACATCATGCATGTGAGGTACAGGAATCTTCAGGAAAGGGGGTGGAGATGGAACAATACAATCGAATGAGAGTGCCGCATCCGTGTTACGGTTCGTTGTGTCATGCAATAAAACTGATTTACACTAAAGTAAAACAGTGACTTGGCTTATAGTAATAAACTGTACTCTGAGACTCATAAGGTCGTATGTTTTACCATCATAGGTTCATTTTTCTAGCGGAAATCCAAGTTAGAGGTATCATTTTGAAATTTCACGCGGAGATCTCCGCACGTCACGTGACTTATTTCAAAATGTACTTTTTGGATTTTTGGAACATTGGCTCCGTGCATTTTTGTGAAACTTCGTATATGGACTCCGGGGCATCAGTGTCTCCAGGGTAATGAGGCTGCACATGCAGTGGCCCACCGCTAATTACCCGGGAAGCACCGAGTCGCCCTTATAGACCAGAACGTCCCACACATTCAACACGGTTCCGAGAAATCAAATAACGCAACATTGAGCGCCGCCGCTTTTATCCCGCACCAGCGATGGAACTCTAAGAAAGGGAGGAGCACGTCCTGCGGTGCCTCAAGGAAAATGCGCTGTTCTGTCCAGCCATACTAAAAGAAAATTGGCCCCGTACCTGCATGTTACACTGCAAATCTCGTCGAAAGACCATAGTCTTGCGTCTGGAGAGAGTGAAAAAAAAACACGTTTATTTGTTGTTCTGCGCAAGCAAATCCGTGAATGGTATTGTGGAGGCGCTGCGTCAGAATTCCTCGAGCGTGCAGCGGAGGCGAACGAGCGCATCAAGTCACGTCACACGTGAGACATGAGCGCTATCCAGCAGTTATATTGTAAAACGAAGCATGCGGCGTGCGTGCCCGTCTTGGAGGCGATAAGGTGTAGAAGGCAACGCGACAGGTAGGTCTCCAACTAAAGTATCATCTTTAATATTACAACCAAAAATAAGTGGGTTGTGCCAGTACTGTGGTGAAGTGGCCAACACTTACCATATGGTCTGGACCTGCCAAATGAGCTCAGCTCCAATCACCGACCCCATTAGAGAGGACTGAGAGACGACCCTCCTCAATAGCTCCGCACTTGAGAAACAGTGAACTCTCATTGATCGGGCTCGGGTTTTGGCTTCGACTAATGACGTCCCGGACTAGGGCTCTCGACTAGCCCAGTGGGGATAGGCTATTTGGGACTGGCAGCTTATATGAAGTTTTCACCCTCCTCCTAGGTTTTTATCCCCCCCTCTCTGCCCGTTGATGAGACTGTACTTCATTTTTACCGATTAGCAACTACTTACGACCTATTTGACACCACCAAAATCTATGACGTCATGGATTTTGTTGCGGGATCTCATCGAGGCGTCTCCGGCACACCCGCTTTCGCTTTTTGGACGTTTTCGCGCTTATGTAGTGTCTTTTGTCATATAAGTGGTGTTTACCGGGAATGTTGAATTGTTCTTTACAAGTACGAAAAAAATTGTTTTTCTCTTTAGCATGTCTTTTAAAACATTAGCAAGCGTGGAACACACTTTTGCCTTGAGGTGCTACAGAATATAACACATTGCTGCTAAATTTTATTAGAAGTGCTGTTAGGTACCGGTGGCACGCCACCTAGCAGCAATGGACCGACCAACCGACCGACCGACCGACATAACACATATACAAGGCTGGGCATAACCAATATACAAGGCTTGCCTCCGAGATAAGGCAAAAGGACCTCAACCTTACGTCGCTGGGGAGTAGAAGCACCAAATTTGAAAATAACAAACCAATTTTGAACAAGTAGAACTGTAATATTATAACCAGTAATTACAGTTATTACAGCACTTATCATTAAATAACGACGTAATTACGCTGAGGACATTATCACAACACTTGATGTTCCACGTTATCAGGTTGACCCTACTATCTTTGTAACAGTCTCATCGCCACTGCTCGAAACGACGGTATGCGCGAAAAATTTCTGCACTGGTACGACCAGATTCAGAAGGTCGTCGGTTGATCACTGCACCAAACGATCACGCCAATAGTGCTGAAGGGAGGGGGCGGTGTTTGATTGCTTACGAAACAGTTGCCCTCCTGGCGTTCTTTAAGTGAAACGTTCCAAGGCACTACCTTTTCAGGTATTTCCCGTTTCACTTTCTGTGGCATGTCGGGGGACTGCAGCTCGGAACTGGACGAACTCGTCGAGTGCTCGAACTTGTCACTCTCCTTCACGCCAACTTTCGTACGCAGATCTCTCCTCGCCACGGTCTTCCTCGGTGCTCTCACCTGAGGAGGGTCTGGCTTGGCCATGGCAGCGCTTTCATCACTGTCCTGTCCTATCCTGGGTGCTGTGGTTGCACGTGGTTCTGTGGGCAGCACAATAAATGGTGAGTATCATGCCGCAGTTTCACAGAAAGACTGAAGCAGTGATTGCGATAGCAACAATTTCGAAGGTTATATAATGTGAGACTATAGGAACAAGCTTACTGTTTTGAAACGCTATCTGACGTAGCTCTACAAAGTGGTAGAGTAAGAAGATCTGGCCACTCCAGCGAACGAAGCGGTTATCGTCGTGCCTGCTGAAAAGCGAAATTATAGTGGTCACGAAACTTTGAACGAAAAGTGGTCTAATACCTGGTGCCCAAGACATCAATGCCTGCCGTACGATTGAAGCGCGGCTAGGTGAGGAGGGAACAATAAGGAAAACGAAAATGCCTGACACTGAGCTAAATGGTTGACTCCTTTATTATTATAGTGCTTGGTCGAGTGGCATTAATGGGGAAGGTGGAGAAGCGCATGCAGGCAGTCTGCTAACTGGGCTTGTGATTGGTTCATCGCATTGTCGGTTCAACGAGGACTCCCTATTGCGCGGTAGTTTCGTGCGTATCATTAGTTGGTTGTTTATTTGACTATGATTTGTGTACTGGTCTGACGCTTCCGTAAAGCTGAAATAGCTTACAGAATGCGTAAATAACCACTCCCATGACGGCAGACTGCTTTCGCTGGCGCACGGCCGACGTGCCCTCACCATTCGTGATAGCACTTGCGGCACTCTAAGTGAAGAAACGAGCTACTGTATGGTTGCCAAAGTGAGACCTTTTAGCGTGAGTTTCCTGGATATTGTGATATTGTGCTCGTGAGCTATGGTATCAAAATTTCTCGTTCTGCCACCTGCTTTGGTGTATATTGCAAGCACACTATTGGGCTACTAAAATAAGCTTGCTTCTTCAACATTCTTTGGGGATATTCTTTTTCTTTACCACAACCAACTGGTGAGCCATAAGTACGCGATAAAATCTTGTAGTTATTAAAAGCATGTCAAAGCTTAGCAGTTATTAAAAAATCGATTTCGCGCCATTAAGTGCGAATGCGTGACCTCGCTACCACTAGTAGTTGTGACATGATAATTTATTGCATTTAATTTTGCTTTGTTTACAGTTTATTGTTCGCGCCATACCTAGATGACGATGATGGCGACGAGCCGCCGGCTACATCACCTATAGGCTTCTACGGAAGTTTAGTTAGCAATTTTCATATACCTTGCCTGTCGCTTCAACGTGAAATCAGCTGTGAGACTACTGTACAGACAATGGTGGGGTTTGCGTGCCGATTCCCAATTGAGATTTACGGTGGGCGCTACCCCGATGACCTACCATATATGTGTTAATAAAAATACGCATTTTCCTCGAAGATGAACCTAGTGCCCTCTCCGGGTCCTATAGACGACAAAATCTATCGCTTTCAAGAGGCAGCCATCTTTGGTTGGGGTAGCTCATCACACGGAACAGACGACCACGATCATCTCAGCCTGCGCTTATCGCATGCTGGCTGAACTGGCCGCGAGTGTTGGTTCGCCATCAGTTATGCCGTAACCAAGCCCGTAGCCCCCGGCACTGGCCGCGCCGACTGATAATAACTGAGTTCAAGGATATATATACTTTCTCTAAGCGCAGCTCCAAGAGCAGAAATAATCGGTTCCTTATCCATGTGCGTTTCGACCAACGGAAGACGGGTGGTGTGTTTCCTTTTCGTTCTGTAGAGATCGATGGCAGCAGTCACTCGCAGGGCTATGTTATCGCACGTACTTTTACTTTAGGTCAGCCCATATTCATTACTCAGTCAGACTTGCCGTATCATTTTTTGATGGGTAAGGCTAGAATCATGCATATTTCTGGCGATAACGGCAGTCGTTGACCCCTTATGTTTCATTCAAGAACAGTCTACTTCCCAGCGTTATCACCTCAAAGCGGGGGACCAATGACAAGTCATTGTAAGTAATATGTCATTGCTTCATTTTTGTTACTTTGTTCTGTCGGTATCGATTAAGGGGAGAGGCGATGCGTTTAAAGGAGCTTTCCTTCCCCAGCGTACCCTGTTCATTAGTTCATCCGTGGCGAATGGCAAGACACTCACAGGCAGATCATGTATTCTGACCTTCTTGATCGTAAAGAACGATGTCACATCTTTCCACAATACCATTGGAGGGTGGCGACGGGGTGGGGCTCTCATTTGGTCCCACGTCGGACCGCGGAAGGGCGACACCGCGTTGATGACGCTGTAGCCTCGAGCTTGGCTCGACGTTCTGGTTGCGGTCGCGACCTTCGGCAACGTCTCCAGCCACGCCCTGTCCTTTTTCGCCGTCGTTCGAGCTGTGTTCTTTGCCGTGTGGTGTCTGGGAAGAACAGAAGTGTCACTCAAACAGATTCTGATTGGTCTTAAAACGCGTTCACATCTGCAATTAGCACCGGTCGCGCTAACAAGTTAGTCACGAAGCTACAGGCCGCGAATAGTCATGAACGACAACTTTGGTGGCAACTGTAATCGTACTTGCTGGAACAGGAGGCCAGCTTGTATTGAGGCGCAATAGCAATTACAACACACGCGATAGCTGTGGCCGATAGTTATGAGTCGCACTAAGGCGTGAATAGGCCGCGTAGAGTCGCTTTTTCGGCTGCCGGTCACCAATGGTCACGCTACTGGGAGCTATGTAGTTGCCCATGTGAGTAAAGCTTTAGAACTCAATTCCACTTAGTATACACCTAGAAAACGAATTGTTGTGTACGCTTGGTCATGCAGGTCAGCCAACGCTTCTTTTCTCTTCTATTTCCTCACACGTGCGTCGTCGTAGCAACGGACAAGCTCAATGTCAGTTTGTTCTCTCGCTCACAGCCCTCCATGTCGGTAAGTGAGAGCCGCGAGAGGGCGTGCGTACGCGGCTCGAGACCTCCACTGCTTTCGTTTACGAAGAGGAATACGTGCAGCGTTTCGCTACTTGCCGCGAGGAGACGCTGACGCGAGAGAAACCACTGCGGGCATGCCCTGCATGATTGTTGCTCGCAGCAACTACGACGGTCGACAGAACGTGGTCAAACTAAGCATGTAGAACGATAGCAACAATTTGCTGAAATCGCTCTTCAAGGTGGTTTGACCGAGTGCAAACACGTCATTTTTATATGTGTTTTGAAATGGTCAAAGAAGAAACATTTCCGTTGAAGTGCTCGTAACGTTGACCTCAACTGAGTACACTACAAGTTTTTTACATACTCCTTTATTGACAACCTGTATACATATTCAAAAGACTGTACCTTGCGCACATATTATTAGCTCAACGTATGCATGCCCGCCATCATTAAGTAATAAGGAAAAAATTGCGTGCATCGGCACGTGTTAACACTACGTACCCGTGCTTACTCGTCATAATATAGTGTAACAATATTTGGAGCACAATTGTGGTTTCCTCCTCCAAATTCACAAGTAGTCACGCAAGACTAATACCCGCTTACACGGTATGCGAAATCACTCATTCAGAATATTTGCCTCACTCTGTGATGAAAGGCCTAAAAACTTTAGCCTACATTTCTAAAATCATTGTTCGAAAGACTCATTTGTAAGAAATAATGGGGCTAAAATGGTGTAGTTGGCAATAAATAAGATTCTCCTTTATGTTTCTATGTTGTTCGGAAGCAATCTCGTTCAGGCTGGAGTCTGCAGAAAATGAACCGAAATAAACACCATGTTAAAATGTGGAATCTAAAAGAAATATACTTTCTGAGTACGCCGAACGTTCTGATAAAGAAGTCAGATAGGACAGAGCGCACATGAAACGTCACCTAAAGTATTTTCTTTCCGAATGCAGTACGAACCAGCCTGAGTAGCCACTCTTAAAATGTGTGAAAACATTTTAACTGTATTAAACACTTTTACAACGCTTGATTTATACACTGAAGAGAACGCACTTTGTTAATTTTCCCGTCGGCATTATTTAATGCTCAAGGAAAGCAGCCTTACTCACCTTTGTGGGCGACAGCGGCTGATGTTTGTCGGAGTGTTTATCCATCACTCGGAATGCAGTTGAATCTGTCCAAGAGTGAGAGCTACAAAACTGACAAAATAAATAGAAAACACAAAACACGAGGACGGAATGTGCTGTGCTAAGGAGTCGAGAGGCTCGCGGAAGGTGCGTAAATGGTTATTGGCCAGAATTACGTGCCAAATAACGAGTGGTTTTATTGCGACAGGTAATGTGTGCTCCCGGGGCAAATGTTTGCTGTCGGCGTTACCGGCGTCGAGATGTTACTTATAAAGGTCAAAGGTGAACACTTGGTAGATGTCTGCCTGGTTAGAATAGGAATGAGTCAGTTAGAAAACTCCAACCGTATATAAGCGCCGCACATCTTTGGCTTTTTCATCGCCTCAGGAAGAAGCTGGTCTGGCTTCAAAACATCGGGTTTCTGGGTACAAGCTTTGGTTGGAGTTTCGTAATTTCCTCATGCCTATAAAGTCAATGTGTGATTGTTTTTCGCCACATAGCAGAATGTTCGCTTCGAGTTGGCAAATGGCTGCTATGAAAAACAAGACTTGCGCAATTTATCTTAGACCATATGAAAGAAATTTTGAGAGACGGATATATATATATATATATATATATATATATATGAAAAAATTAAGGAAATGAAACCTTAGCACGAATGCAAAGAAAAGACGTCCCCCACAAGAAACGTAGAATTCAAAGGTGGCAGAGGGGGCGTATTTTTAAGAATGACCCCAGGAGGGTGCGCATGGTTGCCTTGGTGTATGAGCACATCAAGTTTTTGAAGCATAGTTAACCCTCCCCCCCCCCCCCCCCCCCCAAAAAAAAACTGCCTGTGTGACTTGGCGTGGAATGAAAGACCGCTTTATGGCCAATGCTTTACACCCGATTATAAAAAAAAGCATGGAACAACATGAACTTGAATTTGTATGGTTAATAAAACATGTAGTAGTTAGGACCTCATCTACATTATGATTTTTTAACACGAGCACTTCAAGTCTAAAGAGTACGTAGTACGACGCACTTGACCTGTGTGTTCATGCTTCTTTCGTCATCGTACTTCTTTCTGTTTAAGTTCGCGCATGTCGCACCAACCTTCCGAGAACAAAGCACACTTCGAACCATGCATACTTGAATGGTCGTGATATAGCCAATATCAGAAAAACTATTGTAAAGAGAGACTCAATAAGCTGAAGCTCAGATTTGTTAGTTAAACACAAAAATGCATAATGATTCACAAGATATGTCTGTCTTAAAATAAAATAGTACAATTTACACTGTGCCTGTCTTTTATCGACTTCTGAATTGCCCCCGTCTGAAGAAGCAATAAACCACATGCAAGAATGGCGGACTACTCAAATCGCCTCGTCAACGACTGTACAACCACTTGTAATCTCACGGCCTTATCGGGTTTCACAATTCTATGCGTAAAAACAGCAACGAAATAATTCATGAAAGAAATGTGTGAGAGGGAGTGACAAATGTCGCGGTGAGTTACTTTATCGTATTCAACGAGAATCTCTCAATATTTTTATTTTGGGTATTGATCTTCTATTGAACTGTGTAACGAATGCACAGTACCAGTGCATGGACTAGACTTCCTTGACAGCAGGCTTAGAACAGTTAGCATGTCTCACATGAACTATGCGCAAACTTAACTGAGAAGATATTTTCTTGTAGCTTCTCAACAGGCATGCACTATGAGTGCAAGAGAAGCGAGAACCATGATATGCTTACCCTTTGAAAGAGGTATCTTCTTCTTCGTTTGATTTGTTCTCGTGTGTTTAAACCTCATCCTTTTCTTGCCAGTATAGCATCCGCTGCAGCCTCTTGGAAAAGCTACGATTCGTACTTGAAACGTGTCACGAAGCGCTCCCCAAGCGTTTATTTTCTGCGCTGATGTATTACGCGTGTAGAATATGTTCCTGTATGTTAACGTATAGAAAAATTATCTTTGATATTGCGGAACAAAATGATTCATATGGGGGTCAAAGTATTTGAAACCAACAGCACTGAAATTGAACAGAGACAGATAGTAGTTATTCCTAATTTTGTAATATCTTTACTGAAGGCCTATAATTGCACTACCACAAACGCATTCGCAAATGATAATTTTAACATTATTAAAAAACACAGATAAGTGCGGTACTATTATGGTTCTTATTATACATGCATTCATGATAAGTGAACTTGTGCGAATTGGCTTAGAAAAATCTATCTATCTATCTATCTATCTATCTATCTATCTATCTATCTATCTATCTATCTATCTATCTATCTATCTATCTATCTATCTATCTATCTATCTATCTATCTATCTATCTATCTATCTATCTATATCTATCTATCTATCTATCTATCTATCTATCTATCTATCTATCTATTTATCTATTTATCTATCTATCTATCTATCTATCTATCTATCTATCTATCTATCTATCTATCTATCTATCTATCTATCTATCTATCTATCTATCTATCTATCTATCTATCTATCTATCTATCTATCTATCTATCTATCTATCTATCTATCTATCTATCTATCTATCTATCTATCTATCTATCTATCTATCTATCTATCTATCTATCTATCTATCTATCTATCTATCTATCTATCTATCTATCTATCTATCTATCTATCTATCTATCTATCTATCTATCTTAAATCTGTTGTTCCAGGAAGATTTTTTAAAGTGTCGTTTGGCTAGCCCTACCACATCGCGTAGGCGCCTTCAGTGTTGAATGAATTTAGTAGCACGACTCGGGGGCTCCGAATACCGCATGGGAGGGCATCCTTCCTGGCTGATGAAATTTTCGTGGCTTTCGCCCTTCAGACAGCCTATCTACGTCATATCCCTGTTATTCCTATCGCGCTTCTAGTGTAGGCGTAAGTGTTTATTGTTTGCAGTATATTGCTCAGCGTAGCACGGCTAGTTATTGCTTGCGTGCACCTCTTGGCGCAATGAAATCACTCACATTTTCACTCTATTTTACATGGCTTTCTGTGTTGTTGTAAAATAAGGATCAGAAAAACGTTATCAAGAACTTATTTCTGACGATTATGTCAGTTTAAAGAAATTTCAACGAACACGCTCATTACTAACAATATTGTATGAGGATATGATGATAACATGTTATAAACATATATATTTCCTGTTGGAAAAAAGCACCTTTATGCGCCCATATTATCCTAACTAAAATGCGATAATTATTACTTTTCATAGAGAAATCAGTGCGTGTTTGTAGAATATTCGACACGTTATTGTGAGAAATCACGTCTTATATATACCACTAGTAATATTGAAAGATACTATTGCTACGGTTTACGAATACAAAAGTGCCTCACATAAGGGCCTCACATATGAGACAACAGCACGTCCATGCCCGCAGTATGACATTTTTTTTTAGGATGGAGTCTGTATAGGTAAGGTATTACGTGCTACGCCTATGAGTACACCAAATTTCTTCATATGAATATTTGCACGTCTCTTCATGTGGTATAAAACGTGTTTCAAGTATTATTAGTGATAAACCTGTATATTGTAGATAGGAAAAACATAACACAGAGATCCAAGTGTATTTACCGCTAAATTTCTTAGGCAACATACGAAAGTGACAAGGAGTAGCGCAAACTTCCTCGTGAAATTGTTTTCGAAATTTGATATATGATAAAACTAAAACACCAATGGCGCAGGCGCGCAATGTGACAACGCCCATCAGCTAATGACTCTCCCAAATGTGTTTTTCCTTCCGAGAAGGCCAATTTTGTTCTTTCTCAATGTAACAGATGTCACACGAATGCAGCTGTACTGCCCTTGCATTGCATTTGGGCTGCATCCGCAATCTTTCGGGCGTGCTCATCTCCGTCATGAAAAACAGCAGCGCACTGTCCATAGATTGGTTTGCAATGGTCATTGTTTTCATCTATTTCTAAGAAATTTCGCTTAAGAAGTATTTGACCATGGAATATCAACTGGCTGGAACTGAAGCACTGTTAAGATAATGAAAGTGCCACGAAATCGGTCAGGTGCGAAAGTGAGGTGAAGGGGTTCAAGAAAGAGAAAGACGATGGGTCCACTCTAAAGCCCCTGTGATACGGCAACCCCCATGGCTCAGCATAGCACGTGGAGTTGGTCATCCGGTTGCGAGCTGCGCCAAGCGGCTTCCAATAGCTCCCGTATCTAAGCCCTCGCGAAGGGAGGAGAAGGAATTGGGCTTGTTGGAATATGAACGATATACGAGAGTGTCAATTGGAGCGAGGACGGGAACAAAATGTTGTGATTTTGCGCACATAACTCGAACAATTGAGTTTATCGTGCAGCTAACGCGATTACCAATGCTAACGCCGGAATAATATGTGGCACAAGTATAAAGGACGACAAGCCTTATCATTGGTGAGATTACGGATGACCGACGTTGTACAGAGAGTGCAGAGAGTTACAGAGAGTGCGGCACTTGTTTCTTTCCGAGCACGATCTCACCCAATAAATTTTTTTTTCAGTCTTGCCTGCTGCAGTTCTGCTTTCTTCACCATCCCCGCGTGACGGTATCAACCACTCTCGATGCTTCAGAATGAGAGTTTTGCGAGCGTCTAGCCTCCGTTTTCTGATCATGGTGTCATACTGCTTCTTCCGTTACTCTGAAAACAGTGTCGAGCACCTGGCGTGACGAAGTTGTTAATCCTCTCGTTTGAGAATGAGAAAGGGTGTTCGTTCCAAGGCTTTAATGACAAATGAAGTGTCTGCTAATAATTACTTGCTGATTATTTGGCCACCATACATGTTTCAGTTTTTTTATTCGTGCACCAAAGGTTCCACCATTACGGTGAAAGTCTACGGTTAATATGATCACTCATCAATCGCAGACATTTCCCGCTGGTGGTGTCTTGTGGGCTAATGCGAGTGATACGAAAACCAGCATAACAGGTTCACATCACCAAATTCGCTATCACGAGAGAAAAGATCGCCAAAACATTGACGTCATCATAGCGTAACGGTGACGTCATTTGACGTGACGTGAATGGTGACTTCATCGCATGATATCATTGCATTGTCGAAATTGGGGCAACAACGCAGGCAGTTAACTAATTACACCATCTCCCACTAAGGGAAAACCATGAGTAGCATGTGAAGCAGTGCAGAGCTCGACTCAAAGTTTCGTTCAACATGGGCACCTTGCCTGATGTTAGGCATTCTTGCAAGTGCAGCACACTATGAATTCACTTTAGTTTGTTCATCACGCGTCTGCATAACCTCTTTCCGCGATGCCATCACGTGATTGATGTGATAGTGGAAAGGAGAGAGGCCACAGCATCTTACCCAGCCCTTTGCACAGGCCGGAAAGCGCTAGCGCGTGGGCGCTTCTGGCAGTGTTTGGACCAACTTTTGTGCATGCGCAGCAGGGGTGGTCACGCCGCACAGCACCGTACTAAACTCCACTATACGGTGCTTGGCATCTAGAAACACGCCGCGGTTGCCACTAGGCAACCGGGGCGGGAGCATCGATTGGGAAAAAAATAAGGTACAAATTTTCACACACAAAGTAGACACATTAGGCACATGGGGCAAACATGCTGTAGTTTCAAACACAGACAATATCACCTATACTCGTGGGTCCTGTAGTTTTAAAGAAAGGTATTTTTTGGTAACAGTATTGTTTGTATATGTATTGCATGTTTATTTATTGCGATATCAACATTCTCCTGAAAATCGATGACACATGAATACTCCAATAGAATTCTACATAGTTACTTGTCTGGCTAATCTCCCTGTCCTTCCTTCTTCTTTCCTTCCTCCTCCTCCTTCTTCCTAGTTACTTGTGTTTTTCATGAATAATTATTTCTTACAACAACTGATTTGATAACGTCGTAGCACTCTTGAAAGGAGATTGGTGTGATTCCACGACCCCATACGCCGTGAAGTACTTAGGGGTGGCGTTAAGCATCACAGGAAAGGCCACCAGCATAGTTTTTGGTTCTTTTTGTCAATTTCTATGATATACAACTTCAGTGCATTTTTTATTTATTTCGATGCGGTTTTTATCGACGTGCCGATTAATTATTGTTAGGGCGTGTTCAGACACTTAGGCCATCCTCCTATTATTGTCAGTGGTTTGCGAAGATCACTCGCCCAAGATTCACACATTATTATTAATGACTGACTGAAGTAACCTCTCGATATGACGTACGTTAATGGCACGGTGGGAAAGGCCCTAGCAGAATACATGCTTGCCGTCCGCGTGCTATCAACACAATTCACTGCGTACGGAGCCATGCCCTAACCCTAAGGTGAGACAGCAAATAGCAACTTTTGTTTTAATTTTTCAGTGAAATCTGTATATGGCTCGGTGAAACAAAAAACCGTTTGCCACAAAAAACGTTCAAAGTCTCCAATGGCTGGCCTGTAAGTTGTTGTTTTTTACGTCGAACCCGAGCGCGCCCATCATTGGGAGCGCCATCAGTGCCATCGTTCAATTCTTGACAGCCATGCCGCTGAACCCGCGTGCAGCTTGTTCAACGCAGGGTTGTGGGAGAGAGAGAAAAAGGAAGAAAACAAAAGTTCAACGCTGTCTAGCAGTGGAGGGCAGCTCAAGAGCGCTGCACACGGAGAACGAATTGGAGAGAAATATTGGTAGATTGGAAGGGAAAGAAAAAAATGGCAAATCTCACGTACAGTGGGAATCGGTTATATGCGAAACACGAATGAGAAATGTTGATTTGTCACTTTACAATCAGCAAAACGTTACGAGGTGGAGGTAAATGATGCCGTGTTGACTTCCGTGCCATGATTATCATGTTTGGGTGTGTCATTTACTTTCGTCATCTATTCATGTCACGTGATATCAAATTCATTTGTGACGCTAGCGAAACGGCCGTGCGCATGCTATGAGCGTGGTATGTTGTCATGTTTTTACATGACACACGTGTTAAGATTATCATGTTTGCACCAGTCATATATTTCGTCATCCAACAACGTCCCGTAACACCAAATTTTGTATATTTGGCGCTAGCAAAACGGCCTCCAGCACATCATGAAGGACCCAATACAGTAAAAGCTCGTTAATTCGAACTTCGCGGGGATGCCCAATGAGTTCGAATTAAACCGAATTCGAACTAACGAAATTCACTGAAAAAACAGCAAGAATTGAGATCGGTTTGTTTGAAGATGAGACAAAATATTTATTTGCGAAAGTAATCTGTGATAACTTTCTGCTTCCTTTCTTTGAAAGTGATTGCCATCGCTTTGTTTTCCAATGCGCGAACGTGGCGGAAGGCATCCTCTTCATCTTCCTCGAAGCTGAAGAAGAGGCGCGCGACACGCATAGCCTCCATTACCTCCGAAGCTGTCGGACGCGTCGGCGCCTCATCCTCCTCGTCCTCACCCACGTCGACGACGAGTGCTTCCTCGCCAGTCACCTGGGCGATGATATCGTCGTCGGTGATAGTGCCACAGACCACTGCACTGCGATCTGCATCGACGTAGTCGCCGAAGTTCACGTCCCCCAGCGCATCCCGCAGTCCGGCAGGAATGACGTCGGCCTCACGCTCATCGAGCTCGCCCGCTGTGCCCTCAATGGCCACACAAAAGCCACTGTGGCGGAAGCAATTGGCAACAGTTGTTGCCGTGACCTGATCCCAGGCCCGCACCAACATATGCATGGCCGAGAGCAGCGTCACGTCGTAGCCTTTTGTACCGGCGGCGCACAACACCAAACGCTCCAACATGTGGCGCCTGTAAAAGCATTTCAAGTTCTTAATGACCCCTTGGTCCATTGGTTGCAAGGCTGCCGTTGTGTTCGGCGGCAGAAACGAGAGCTTGATCGCCTTCAAGTCCACATCAACCACGTGCGCTGAGCAGTTATCGACTACCAAGAGCACGCTTCTGTGAGCTAATTCAAACTTGCGGTCAAGCTTTATCAGCCACTGTTTGAATATTTCCCGCGTCATCCATGCCTTGCTGTTGGCTGTATACTCTGCCGGTAGTGTGCGGATGTTCTTGAAGCAACGAGGCTTCAGGGCCTTCCCTATGATCAGCAGCGGTAGTTTTTCTGTACCATCCATGTTTGCTGCGACCAAGACAGTAACGCGCTCTTTGCTTCTCTTCCCGCCAGCACAGGTGTCGCCTTTGTACGTCAACGTTTTACTTGGCAGCAGCTTATAAAATAATGCCGTTTCATCGGCATTAAATATATCGCGGGGCGAGTACTCTTGAAGCAGTTCTTGCAAAGCACCGCTTTGCCACTTTGCGCATGTCTCGCTGTTGACTTCTTTGCCTTCACCAGACACAGTGCGGAACACAATCTCGTGTCTCTCTCGGAAACGATGAAGCCAGCCCTCCGAAGCTTTAAAATCATCTATGTTGAGGCGAAGCGCGAAGTTTGCTGCTTTCGCCATAACGATAGGGCCGCTCAGTGGGATGTTTTGGCTCCTCGTTTCCTTGATCCACGTGAGCACTGCGCGCTCCAATTCGGGGTGCTTCGCTGAGCGAAGCCTCTTGCGACTGCCGGTGAACGCATCAGTTGCGTAGGCCTCCTCAATCGCTCTCTTATTCTTGATATATGTTGAAAGAGTGCTTTTTGGGATTCCATGCTTCCTTGCGATTTCAAGCTTGCTTGTTTTCCCACAGTCCACTTCACAAAGGATTTCTACCTTTTCCTTGAGCGTTTTGGCGCTCTGTCCTCTTCCGCGAGAAGTCATGTACACTAAGTGCGGTATGCTAGGTCCAGCAGTCGAAGGCAACACCGTCACAAAACCCACGGCACTGAACAACTTCGTAGCGTTGACGCACACGAGGCCTAGCGACTGAATGTGTGGCACACAAAGCACACGGGGAGGCGTCCAACACGACCACCACACGATGCGAAGAGCGCGCGCAGTCGCCCACAGAACACCCACGCGTAGCCTGTCGCAGTCGTGCAATGACGCCACGTGGCCACGTATCCAGGCACTAGATTGGATTGGATTGATTTGCGCTCAGCCCTTGCGCCATCTATCGTAGAGCCGTAAAAGCTTGCGGCGGAAGCATAAAAATACTACCACGCAGCGGCGCGCAGTTCGAATTATCAATAGAGGAGCCGATGCGCGCATGAACTAACGAGTTGGTTAACTCATAGACGCCTATACATTGTGGCCGGACCATGACCATCAGTTCGAGTTAACCCGAAAGTTCGAATTAATGAGGTGCGAATTAACGAGCTTTCACTGTATACTCCTATGTAGCGTTGACGCGCGCGCACGCTGGGCACAGCGACGCAACCTTAGCAAAACGCGAACACTCTATAGTCTGACGCTAGGTGCGACCAGCGTCCGTCGGCGCGGCCCGACTGCAACCGACCCGAAATGCGACATGCTGCATTTCCCGCCGATGCGATTTCCCACCCAGACAACACTGCGTCTTTATTTTTCTGGGACGGTGGGAGGCCGGACGCGCTGGAACGCGCATGCGTCAAAGCAACGCAGCGCGGCACGCGCCTGCGAGTATATAGCAGGACCGGCGCCTGGCGTGGCAACGCCGGCGTGACGCGACGAAATGAACGCCGGCGAGCACGCGCACCACGTCACGTCGAAACGTATTGGCATTTTGACTGTGGCATGTAGTCATGTTCTCCCATGACACGTATCTCATAATTATCATGTTTGAACCAGTCACATACCTTCGTCATTCATTGGCGTCACATAATACCAAATTTGGCATATGTGAAGGTATCGAAACGACCACGAGAACATCAGTGTGGCATGTTGTCATGTTGTTACATGACACGCATGTCATGATTATCATGCTTGGATTTGTCATTTACTTATGTCGTCCATTCGTGTCTCGTAATACCGGGTTTGGTACATGTGAAGCTAGTGAAACGGCCACGAGCGCATCATGAGCGTAGCATGTAGTCATGTGACATGACACGCATCTCATGTTTATCATGTTTGCACCAATATCATACCTTCGCCATTCATTCACGTCCCCTAATACCAAATTTGGTATAAGTGAAACTAGCGTAACGGCCTCCAGCGCATCATGAGCGTGGCATGTAGTCATGTTCTTACATGGGCCTCAAGTCATAATTTTCATGTTAGGGTCTTTCGCTGTGTTCGCCATGCAATCATGCCATACCATACCAGTTTTGCAACATGCCATGTGAACGAAACCACCGCAAGGTCTGCAGGACCATGACATGTAAACCATTACGTTCATGACATACATGTCATGATTTTCATGTCATGACTAGTCAAATGTATTCTTCATACAGTCATGTTGTACCATACCAAGTTTCGATTCCATTATCGAAACGGCCAGGAGAGCTAAACGTCGTAGGCGGCCAGATAGATAGATAGATAGATAGATAGATAGATAGATAGATAGATAGATAGATAGATAGATAGATACACTCAAAGTCGCCGAAGTTCGCTAAGAAATGCTTCGGAATCAAAAAACGATGACAAAGGATATGATACAGCCCCACCCTGTCCACACGTGTGCACATGCGTCGCCTCGCAGCCAGGGAAAACCGTGAAGCTGGTTGACAGGCAAAGGAGGGATGTAAACGAATATCACGTGACGGGCTCGTGGGCACATGATGAATTCGGCGTCGCAGGAAGGTTCAACTTTTCACATGGGGAGGGCACGGAGTGTACGAACATCTGAACAGCGGACAGTGCCTACAGATGATTCTTGGGAGAAATTGTGTCTGCCGGGCCCATTCAGGAGTCCGGGCTCGGTGGCGGCGGAGCGCACGAAGCAGCTGCGCGCGGTGAGTCCGACAAGCTTCCGAGCTGAATGCCAGCGACAAAGGCGAGCTGAGGAAACGGCGTTGTAGGCAGACAAGCGTCAACGAGGCAATGACGGAGACGCATTAACTGGGGCCTACACCCGCTTTCGGCAGGAGTTTCTTGAGTGGCATTGGCTACGATGTCTGCAGCCGCCTGTGGCAAAAAAAAATTATCTTTGCTGGTTAAACATTTCTAGAAGTGCTCGGGTGGTGATTCGAACCTCTATTAACAATATGCCACCACCATTCGCGGTAAGGAAAGAATGCACCATTTTAAAAAGGGTTTCTTGTACGCCACCGAAATCCCTGTTCGGCTATTCTAAACGTTCGTGATGCCCCCTTCCCTCTAAACATCACGCCCTCTCAAGTAGCTTAATGCACCGTCTAAGCAGCAAGACCACCTATTATACTCGAATGGAACAGTCCATAAGCAGTCCCTGTCCTCGCCTAAAAAGTCTATAGGTAAGGGATAAAAAGAATGGCGGACAACATCTCTACAGTCTTCTAAGAAACGACCACTACATTCTCGAAAAAAAAAATAGAAATAAAACATGTACCTAAGCTAAACGGGTAACCAAGCAAGAATGTCAAGGTAATAAAATCTACGTTGTGAGGACCATGTAAACCATGTTCTTGCAAGGAGTAAGCAGAAACCTAACTTTAGCTTGACTGAGCGTCTAGAAAGAAAAGAAAAAAATCTAACAAGACATGAGAACACAAAGTGAAAAAAAAATGAAAGAAAGAAAGAAAGAAGGAGGAAAAAAAAGGAAAAGAAAGAAAGGCAGGAAGCGAAGTAGTACGTCAAGCACATGAAGACATAGCTAGGCATGCACCATCTTTTTTTCGGTACGGGAAGAGATTCTAGGTATTTTTTTGTGTGTGTCTGCTAGCATCTTCCACTGTTTGTCTGTCATAAAGCGACAGCGTCGAGCATTAGCGAACGCCAACCATTAATGTCACGTCAGCCGCCCGCTTTCCTAACCGCATTACTGGCGCGAGTCCGAAGATCCGCGTTCACGGTCGCCGACGAACTGCCGCGTTACCTGCTTCCTCCTCGCTAATGCGGCGACGCATACCGTGTTTGCGCAGTCTTGCGAGAACGATGGAAAGCCATAGCACGTCCGCTGGATCAAGGCGCACAGGTCCAGCGGCCGTGGCCATGTAACATAACATACGCGGCTGTTGCCATGCCTTGCAGCACGGGCTGTCCCTTGGGCTTAAGGGTTACATTCCTCCATCAAGGCCGGACATCATGAAAGCTGAGATCGCTGGAAGCCAACGACGAGTTAGTGCCGCCGAGGGACAGAAGCAGCGGAAAGGCAGGGAGGGTAACCGTGGTGGTACCCGGTTTGCTATCCTACAAGGGCAAGGGAAATAATTCTAGTGTCACCTTGTACCGAGGTACAGAAGTGTCTCTTGGCACAGTGTCTTATCCAGACTTGTTTGTTGACAAAAACAAGAAGTCAACATACAACTGTTTATCTAGCAAGCTTAAGACATATAGCCCGCTTAGACTCACTCGTGATATATTTTTCACTAAGTGCTCATGGGGACCTAGGCTTAACACAATTTTCCTAATCCAGACTCACTCGGACAGACAAGGCTTCTTGTCAACCCGAATCACTAGTAATTATACGCACCAACATATCACGTAGCCGGGCGCACTCCGGCTTAGACTCATGGCTTGATTTCAGTCTAAGTGAGCTTGACAGAGTTGACGCATGAGTCCGTTAGCGTGAAACTGGGTTTTTTCGATCATGATGTCAATGCTCCCTAACGCCAATATGCCACCTAATGGGTGCCCTACGAGAATCTTTTTTATTTTACACCTGAAAACACTAGTTTTCCGCGGTTTCAATCCAGAAAAGCGATTACTTTTCAATCCACTTGGGACCATTCAGGTAGGTGGTGGGTGGAAGTAAAAAACTTGTGGCATCTGTCCCTGAGGTTGACGCCATCACTTCGCCTTGGAAACCGAGGTTGATGGCATGGAACTTTACCCACTATTAAAGGTGCTAATGATTGGCGGACAATGATAGTCCGAAAAATTAGCCGACGTTCTTACAGTTTTTACGCATTTCATTTGTTCAATGTGCGTAACAGTCGTTACGTAAATCTTAATCTGCCAATAGTACACAATGTCTACGGCTGTCCGACGATACCCTCTGTCCGATGGAGGCGGAAATGTTGTAGGCCCGTTTGCTCAGATTTGGGCGCACGTTAAAGAATCCCAGGTGGTCGAAATTTCCGGAGCCCTCCACTACGGCGTCTCTCATAATCATATGGTGGTTTCGGGACGTTGAACCTCACAAATCAATCATCAATCGATACCCTCTGCTGCTAAAATTCAGAATGGTATTCCTACCCTAATTAATTGTCTGCCAAATATGATGCAGTCACATAGGAAATCAATTCTATTGGAGAGTTACCAGTTGCCTTATAAATTTTGCTGAAATGTATTTACATGTAACATTATTTTTTTTTACCTGACCATATTTGAGTTTGTAATCTGTGATAGAATTCTCTGTGTAAAGATTGTACTCACTGATTAAACCACAACATGCCTTTTTATAACGATTACTTAACCAGCCATATTGGCTACGAATCCGAATACTTTCGTAGAAAGTTTTGTAGGTAATTTTTTTTATTGAAATATAAAGCATTATTTTTCCGCTACGTAGACTAGCTGAGGAGGTGGTGGGAAACTAACCCACTGACCCCCGGACATAGCGGTCTGATCAAAGTGTTCGGTATAAAATAGGGGCGGTAGGTAAGTGTGGATAGACAAGAAGTGACAAAATACAAGACGATGAAGTTGATTAGCACATAAACAACCTAAAATTGAGAGGGCAGGATGAGGACAAGAACTACGACGCCTAACGAAGGCCAGTAATGACGTTCCACGCAAACGCTTCACATTCCATCAGTAGAAACTACGATGCCATCAGTGGCATGCAGTAGTGTGTTGAGCGTAAGTGTACACTGGTCTTCCATTAGGATCATTAGGAAGTCAGCTTGGGTGCAAAGGGGTATAAAGTTACGTAGCGGAAGCAACATCGTCCTTCCTCATATTCCCAGCTCCATCCCAACGGGGTTCTTTCAAACAGAACGCAGTGAAAGGATAGAGAATCAAGTTGTGTGACCGCGTCCCGTCTTTGCACAAGCCTATGTTCCTGTCATAGAAGGTTTGGGAGTCTTGAGTCACTGCAATCTCGTTGCTAAGACGCACGTACCCATTGAGGAGGGACCTACACATATGTTTTTCTTGTGCACCGTTTTATTCGTGCTTCGTCTGAGCTCTGAGTTTTTGTTTGCTATTGCGAGTCCAACACAATCAGCTCAGCTAACCAAGAGGTTTTTGATTAACCGAACTCCGACGAGCACTTGTAGGTAAAAAAGAAAAGCCTCGAGGTTAAGGAAACCTGATTTGCCCACTCATCTAGGGGCACTTCGAGCCAAGTTATTGAATACGAACCTATCAGTGATGCTCTTGGCTCATTTAGAGTTTATGAATTAGGCAGCGGGTGCACTCGACGAGTGTCCTTCGAGTTCAGTTTGGTGTTTTCTGTACCGGCATTGTTAAGTGTGGGGAGGTTTTCTTTAGCTCATGTGAAGTTGATGTCATGTGTAAATTGATGCAATGGGTAATTGGTGTCAGAATGTCGGTGGAAAACTGCTTAGCTTCAACGAAGCCTCTAAGCTATTCCCAGCCATTTTCTTTGTTCTTGTAGATGTTCACTGAAAGTGTTTCATTTTACAAGACATACTCAACGAGTTTCAATTAAATGCGGGCACTGCGTATGGTCGATCTTTGTGGCCCAGTCTCTTCGTGATCAAGTTCACGTGACTGTACTGATGCAAAAAAAATTACACATTGTGTATATTAGCCAAAAACTTTTTATAAAGTTCACTAGCTTAACACTTGTCCTGGTGTTAAAATACGGTAGTCAGCGTGTTCTAGATGCTGTCCCAGGCTAACACGTTTCAGTAAATATTGTTACAGGTATGTGACATGGGCGGTATTTTTTTCTATCTATCTATCCTCTTACGTTTGAGTGCTCTCGTGATCACCCTCTTAACTTGGCGTGAACTAAAATAAGCATGCGCGGCGCTGCCCACCCAATTTATAAACATTATGGGTAGACGAATATGACGCGGTGGTCAAAACATGAATAATCTCACATTTTTGTCGCGTACGTCGTCAAACACTTTCCGCCATACAGTGGCACATACACATGGGCGGTTATGTGCCGCTAGTATGCGGGTATGTGCGACTGGTGATTGACACATAGTATTTACCCGGGAAGGATCAGAACACACATGGAAAATGTTAACGCGCGAGTGCTAAGAAATACCCGACATTGGTAGCGTCTACCCGACGAATGCAAAGAATAAATGTCATGGTCCCAGCTGGAATTGAACCCAAGCATTCTGCGTGGCAATGAAGTATTTTATCACACAGCTACTCCAGGTCTTGGAACTTTTTAAACAGACGCTAATGTTAGTAAAACGCCAATAGTGGTTGCAGTGCTGCCCACTCAGTTTATATACATTATATATGTACTACTTTGATACAGCTGTCACGTAGGGTTACCGTCAATTGTGGTTAGTTGTCATGTGCTGAAGTTGGTTTATGTAGCAAAGTCCAGAGCCAGCATCCTAGTGAGCAACAGCGCTTGATATTAGCTTCTAGAGGTACTAATACGCATGTTGCTGATGGTATCGTTATCTTTGCGCAGGTGCAAACAACTGGTTATAGAAACATCTGCAACTCTTCAACATATGTCTCTACGTGCGCCATTTATTTGCACATGTATTTAGCGTCATTTGATGACGTGTCGCTCAATAAAAAATTGATACATGCTCACCTTCGCTCCTCATGCTTCGCATAACGTCGTTCCCAAAGTACGTTCCCAAGGTACGTGGGATCTGGCAATTTTTTTGTTTTGTTTTCCAAAAATCCACGACGCCTATCAGTGAAAACCAATGCGCTGATTTGATGAAATATTGCTAATTAACGACCGTCTATATTTGTATGCTTATAATATTCATTATAGTTTTGATAATTACATGAAGCTACGTTGTTAAGGTGTTTTTTTTACTTTTACATTACTCTGTCAAGTGACCACTATTTTAGAAAAGTGATATCTGTTATGTTTTGATTTACGCAACCTATGTATGCTCATGTACTTTATTTTGTTGTACGCTGTCGATTGTGCCGTCACAGAGGGCCTTCAGGGACTTTCTAGCTGACTAGAACAGCTTTCCACCTCAAGGATCTCCGACCAATTGAATCAAAATATTAGAAATAAAAATTTTATTAACTGACTAATTGATACTGAAGTGGGCTGCATTTTTTTTGGTGATGGGGCTTGGTCGATTAGAGTAAATATTTTAGCTTGGCAATTTGACCTTGTTGATGAAAGGTCACAAAGAAGGTTAAACTTAAGGGCTGGTTTTTTCGTTAGATACAGCAATAATTAGAACTGACAGACAGTTATGTCAAGGAAAGTATAGGGGATATCATAAGAAGTAATTTGAATGTAAATATGATGAAAGAAAAGTGGATGAAAAGATCACGTTTTGTGTGCAAGGACCGAACCTGCGAGCTTAGAATAATGCGTTTGATTCTCTATCAACTGAGCACAAATAGGCGTGGTCCTATATCGGCCACCTATTAATAGCATGATGGTTCCTTTTTCTGCCTAATAAATAAATCTTACGATATGTGAAAAAACTGAGTGACGATGTTCATATTCATGCATGAAAATATTGGCAAACATGGTTACACTGGATAAGCATGCAATGTAAAAAATGGCCGCGTATCTGCGGGCCTCGCTGCAAAAGCCTTCGAAGGACGATAGACTGCCTGGAGACGCCTCAAGTGATACGGCGCCATCTGTCAGGGTTGTGAAGAAACAAAATGTTTTTTGAGAACCCAAAGACACTAGTTGGTGGCCGCCCGGGTCGCTTTTGTTGAAGCCTCTGAGGACGCGTTCACACTGAGCATTCCGGCCGCCGAAAGTGCTCCGAATCCGGTTCGGCGGCGGCGAGATCCGCTGAAAGGGCCCTTTCCGCGCCGACCGCTTTCGGACCGATTTTCGCGGCGTCTGCCGCCGAATCGGTCACCGCGGACCAATAGAAGCGCTAGTCAAGAAATTTTGAAAAATGGCGCCCAAGCCCTACTCACTTGCTATGCCGCAGTGCACGTAACTGAATGTTGAAACCAACGGGAGTTTAACCTACTCTGTGCCTACTTCGCCTCCGTATTTCGTGAAAGAGGTGACCGAGCTTGCCGTTAGCGTGACCGAGCTTGTTGCGGTCTTGCAGAGCAAAACGAACCCACCAACGCCACTGGCGTCGGGAGTTTTTCTGCTCTTCGTGCATTACAAGACAGCCACTTGCCAGCAAAGTAAGCAGTACTGTCTTTTTTTGCTTCTTGCGTACGAGAATCGTCGAAGTATACACCACCGGATAGCCTAGTAGCGTTTGCAAGCCGCGACAAGAACCGGGTGACAGCGCATCCATCCCGCGTTCGCCCCGTAGTAGATGGCATATTCGGCGGCGCGGGGCGCGTCCAGTGCGAACGACGCCGCGTTTCGGCAGCTGGGGAATTTCGGTCGCTGTAGAAAGCGGATGTTTCAGTGTGAACTAGGCAGGGGGGGGGGGGGGGGGGGCGCTGCGAGCGCTCGATGGTGACGAACGCACTCCACATCGCCTCCGTAGATTTTCTGCTATTTCTGCGGACATCCACCTTGGTACCCCTGAAACTTGGATTTATCGTCACCGCCAAGTTCTCCGCTTCACCTAGACAACACCTTCGTCCAGGTGGGTCCAGTTTTGACAACTTGAGGGACGTCCTTCACTCCCGGCTACAACGCCGCCTCGCTAAGGGCTCTCAGCCCGGCGATGGCGGCCGCTAACGTGGTTACGGGCTATGATCCTACCTCAAGCCAAATGCTGTCCATGGAGATTTCATCCTCCGAAAACACTATGCCATCAGAAGATGAATACCTCGACGACATGGTGAAACTGTGGCAACGCAAGCAAGCGAAATCGAAGTCTGCGTCTCAACAACAACGAGATGCCACGGCGGGCCACCAATCCCCAGCCTTGCAAGTAACGCCGGCGCGCCATCCCTCCGGCGGTGTGCCTACCTCTGCTCCGTCCTCGCAGCCAGCGAAACAACGCAAGTGGCGTCCGCGTCAAACTCCTCGCCTCTCTCGCGACGACTACATCGTAGTGCTGAAACCTCGCGTTCCCTGTGAGCTACGCACATTTGTCCCGGCCGATCGCGCGGGCGACGCCATCCGCAGCTACCTCGGCGACCGGACTACCACGCAAATTCAAGTGTGGCCAATCTGGGAACAGAACATCTTGGTCTGTAGCACCACCATTTTGCCTATGGCACAGCGACTTCTCGGGGACTTCCAGCTACAAGTGGGGGATCAGCAGCTGCCCGTTCGAGGCCACGCCAAGGCACCAGGGGATACATGCAAGGGCGTCATCAATGTAAACCCTGCTGAAAGCCCGGAAAAGATAAAGTCTGAACTGTATTGGCATCAAGGTACTATCCTTGCGGTCCGCAAACTCGGAGATTCCGCGGCGGCGGTGGTGACTTTCGAGGGCACGAAGTTACCCCGCTTCCTCTTCTACCACTGCGTGGCGACGTATATCCGCGCCTATAAGAAAACGGTCCCTGTATGCACCAAGTGCGGTACGATCGGTCACCGACCACCTCAGTGCCCTCACGCCGCTCCAACCCAGTGTGCCAAATGTGGAACCCCCGCACCTGCAGGTCTCAATGCCCACGACTGCCACCCCAAGTGCCTCCTCTGCCACGGCGCCCATGAGACTGGGACCAGTGGCTGCACGGCAAAACACCGAAAATATCGGAAACGCAAGCAGCCCTCAACATCTCCTCGAGGGACCACCTCATGTTCGTCACAGGCAGACAGCAGCACAAACCTGCATCATTCGGCTCCACCACTCCACGCCGACTCTCAAGCATTCCCACCGCTCGAAGCACCCGCGGCGGTACCTCAGGTGAGCAGTTGGGCAGGGAAAGCTGCTTCTAAGCCTCTCTCACCCCCTTCTCTCGATCCTCCTTCTCCCGAACTTGCGGCCCTTCGCCAGCAAGTTGCGGCACTTCAAAAGCAAAATTCTCTTTTAACTAAACAACTCGAACTCTTAAATAAGCGACTTCAACCTCAACAACAGGGTACTGCAAGGCCATCTGGTATTGCCTCCTCTGTCCAGGTGGCTACGCCAGCTACGTCCAAGCTTAGTCCTCGCGCTAAGTCCACTCCCATTAAACCGCCGGTTCAAGCAGCCATGTGTACTCCAGCACTCGGAACCGGTGCCACATCTACTCCAGAAGCTCTTGAGGCTCCTGGGGCACCTCAGGTTCTCTTGCCCGCTAACCAAACTCTCCCTAGCGAAGAGCACACCCCGCGCGTAGAGGAACGCCTCACGCGCGTCGAAGCTTCGATTAATCACCTCCTCACCAGCTTCTCGGTCCAACGCATAGTAGTAGAGGTTACCCAGGCTATTCAAGCCTGGGCAATCACCCAGTTTCAACCCAAGGCATCGCGTTCCCGCTCCTGCTCGGTGAGCAGTGAGGGTACAGCTCCACAGCGTCGTCGTAAGGTGGCTACCACCACCCCGCCGTCGGACAATCCGGCCTCCGTGCCCCTCCCTGCCTCTGAGGATTCCGAGCGGGACATGGAGGACCAAATATAAAACCTAGGACAGTCACGATGGCTACCAATCGTACATCCCGTTCAAACATTGCGTCTAAATTCGAGATCATACAGTGGAACCCTGGAGGCTTCGGGAACAGGCGAAAGCGTTCACATCTTTCCTTTTTCCTCAGCTCACTTGGCTCTCAGCCGGCCGTCTAGGCGCTCCAAGAATCTGGCCCTGCTCCATCTCTTTCTGGATACTGCTCCTATGTAGGCGGCACCACCACATGCCTTCTCGTGCATAAAGCTTACACGGCGATACAGATCGACCTCGATCTGGATCTTCCTTACGACTACTGCATGATATCAGTGCTGTCTCAGCGGAGGGGCCAACCATCAATACATATCTTAAACGTGTACTGTCCCCCTCGCCTTGCGAGGGCTTCGTTTGCGCATCTCTTCCATCGGGCACTGCGTATAGCGGCCCGACAACCACTGGTGATTGTCGGGGACTTTAATGCCCCTAGCCCTCACGGGGGTTACCACTACGAGAAGGCCCGGGGCAGAGAGCTCAAGGAGCTCATTTTCTCGCTGAGCCTGACGCTTCTTACCGATCCGGCACAACCCACACGTTCCGGCAACTCGGTCACGCGAGACACATGCCCCGACCTCTCCCTCACCCGTCACATCCGCGATGCTACATGGGAAAATTTAGGCGAAAACCTAGGCAGCGATCACTTTTAGATGCGGAGCATCTTATACTCGCGCCTTGTAGTGCGCCGTCCGCGCCCTCCGCACCGCTTCTCGAACATTCGACAGCTGACGCGCGCGCATGCGCCGTCGCGCCGTCGCCCACTCTTCCACCATCTGTGCATCCCTTCCTCCTCTACACACCGCGCGCGCTTCACTCCTCCACCATCTGTGCACCCTTCCTCCTCTACACACCGCGTTCGACATCTACAATTCTCCTGATTCTCCAGTGGACGCGCATGTGGCGTCGCGCTTCGAGAACATTCAACAGCTGACAGTGCATGCGCCGCCGTGCTGTATATATACTCAAGTCGGCGCTCGCTCGCTCAGTTGCCGCTCGTCGGTTGGTTTGTACGGCGCGTCGACGTCCAAGGTCGCGGTGAAATGAATTCCAACGAATCCACAAACACAATGATCGACGTCCCTTCGACCAGCGCCGCCCTTTCGCATACGTGTGTACGTGTTCACTCATTTAACACCCCCTCCTACAACCACGTTAACCAATTTAGCCATCGACCCAAGTAAGTCGCAATTTAACACCCCATTTCACAACCACGTTAACCAATTTAGCCATCGACCCAAGTAAGTCGCACTTTAACACCCCGTTAACCAATTATATGGTCCGCATCCTCCTCAGTGTTCCCCCGAGGGAAGCTGCGGGCAATTTTTTACTCCGCATTTCGTTCACACCGCGGCAGAAAATGCGCCAACACTGGGGCCAAGCCCGTCTCACCGATTGGACTCAGTTCAGAATGCAACCATTCCCCGCCGGCCTCTCCTCGACCGAATATGCAGCGTGGGCATCATACGCTCTTCATATGAAACAAGCGAACACTCGCACCCTTGCAACCTCTAATTTGACTCCTGCAATCGATCCACACCTCCTACATCTTTGGCACGCTCGCCGCGGGCTCATAAGGTGCTGGAAACGCAACAAACTAAATCGGAAACTTCGCGCTCGCATTGAGGCGCTCACTGCAGAGGCGGCCGCATACTCCGCACAACTTTCCGATGCTAACTGGGCAGACACCTGTTCGAAGGCTGCAAACCAGATGAGCTCTAAGAGTGCGTGGCGACTCTTTAGAAGCCTTCTCGATCCCTCCACCACCAGGGGAGAAACGCAACGCCAGCTCCACCGTGTTCTGCATGCATTTCAGGGCACTACGGATGAACTCGCGCGAGAACTTTGTGACCACTACATCTGCCGCACAATTGATCCCGCAGGCCCAGCATATACGTATTCCGGCGCCCCTAACACCGACCTCGACGCCCCATACACGCTTTCTGATTTACGATTTGCACTCACGAAAATGCGACGGGGCACGGCCCCTGGACGCGACGGAATCACAGTATCGCTCCTGGCAAATCTTCCCGACCAAGCACACCTCTCGCTACTCCAGCTTATAAATTCGATATGGGACGGTTCTCCGCTTCCAACGGAATGGACCACATCGGTCGTGACATTCATTCCCAAATCGGCAAAGTCCGTTAGTATTGAGGCACTGAGACCCATCTCACTTACGTCTTGCGCAGGCAAACTCATGGAAACCATGGTTCGCGAACGCCTTTCAGCCTACTTGGAGGCCAGGAGCACCTTTGCCGACACGATGTTTGGCTTTCGCCCGCATCTGTCGGCGCAGGACGTCCTGCTCCAGCTTCAACACGATATCATAGAGCCGACTACTATGCGCCATAACGATAAAGCCGTGCTCGCTCTCGATCTCCGCGGGGCGTTCGACAACGTCAAACACAGCACTATACTCACTAACCTGTCTACCACAAACTGCGGGCAGAAGACTTTCAACTACATTCGCGCCTTTCTATCACATCGCACCGCCTTCATTCGCCTTAATTCTACCGAACACGGCCCGTACTTATTAGGCACGCGGGGTACACCTCAAGGGGCAGTCCTGTCTCCTCTGCTTTTTAACCTGGCGATGATGAACCTCCCCTGTCTTCTAAGCGAGGTCGAGGGAATACAACACGCACTATATGCGGACGATATCACAATCTGGACCAACACCGGCTCCTTAACGCAAATCGAAGAACGCCTGCAAAAGGCTGCCCTTCTGGTGGACACCTACGCAGGTTCATGCGGCCTGGAGTGCTCTCCAGCTAAATCGGCTCTTCTTTCAGTCTCTCCGCTACCGCCACCTCAAATTTTTCTTCCGTCCGGGCCCGTCCCGTCAGTGCAAAATATTCGGGTTCTTGGCCTTCACCTCACATCGTCCTTGGATCCAAAGGGCACAATAGTAGGCCTCAGACGCACCAGCGAACAGGTGAGCCGCATGATACGGCGAGTTTCTACCAAGCGCGGCGGCCTCCGCGGGTCTCAGTCCCTCCGATTGGCCCACGCGTTTGTGACCAGTCGCGTCCTCTACGCCTTGTCTTACCTTCGCCTGCGTCGTCGACACGAGCACCAGCTGGACGTCCTTTTTCGTTCAGTATACAAACGCGCTCTGGACCTACCTATTGCAACTTCCAACAGCCGATTCACGGCTCTGGGGGTACACAAGACCTTTGCAGAGATGCGCGAAGCTCATCGCGTTAACCAAATCAATCGACTGTCGCAGACGCCTTCAGGGCGCCGCCTTCTACACAGACTTGGCCTTAACCCGATATCTGACCAAGACCCTCTGCAGACGGGTACCAGAGCTCTGGCGTCAAAAGCTATGGGTGGAACCTCTACCCCGTAATATGAACCCTGACCTCCATCCTGGCCGTAGACTAAGCACGCGCCGCGGCCCTTCTACGCGACACTCTGATCGTCCTGGTGTTTTCTACGTGGACGTTTCGGGTCCCTCCCCCTCGGGTCACTTCACGGCTGCCGTGATTACAGAGGGCAAACACGTAGATGGCCTCTCCTTTCGAGCAGACACAGTAACGCACGCTGAAGAGGTTGCCATAGCTTTGGCCGCCTCTCACCCTGCCTCACGCACCATCCTGACGGACTCGCGCTCGGCCTGTTCTCAGTACCTTCAGGGTTCCATGCTCCGCTGGCGGCTAGCCTATTACAGGCAGCCTCTTGCGCTTTAACCCTCATCCCATTCGTATAGTGTGGACCCCAGGCCACTCGGGCCTGCCCGGCAACGAGGCGGCAAATGCCGCTGCCCGCGCTTCTCCTGCCGGGCCGTTGCCCCTCCATGTCCCGAGATGGAATCTGGCAATACCAACCTGACGCGCTTTCGCGAAATTTTGGCTTATTACCGGGCTTCGCGCCGCCTCTACCCGGACCCCGCACGCGGTTTGGAGAAAGCGGACGAACGACTGCTACGCCGCCTGCAGACGAACACCTTTATCAGTCCGGCGGTCGCCAGGCACTTTTTGCCGGAAATCAATGGCACCTGCTCGACCTGTCATGTGCTCGCCGACACATATCACGTCGTAGCATCGTGCCCAGTTAATCCCGTCCCTTTCTCATCCCCATTTCCTATCCCAACTAGAGAGGCTTGGGAGGAGCACCTGCTCGGCTGCTCTACCTTGGCTGTACAACGCTCCTTGGTGGAGCGCGCACGGGCAGCTTCCAGCTCCACTGGCGTCCCGGAATAGGGTCTTGCCACTCTAGCACGCCGATGGGCCACGTCGGCACTCTCTAGTAAACTTTTTCTGAAATAAATGTTTTTTACCACCACCACCACCACCACCTAGGCATGGACATTTTAGCGAAGCGTAGGAAACACCTATTTTTCTGTTCATAGCGTCCTATAGTCATCGCAGCGTAATAAACACTTCGGTCTGTAGAACGATGTATATATGCTGATTCTAAATAAAAACACACACAGCGTGACACTTACGTATTGATGTTGCGCCTCAAATATGACGAATAATGGCTTTTTTCTTGACAATATACAAAAGTATGGAAGCAGCGACCAGATCAAGATGGGTGGGTTTTGAGCGAAGGTTTAAGATTTCACCGAGTGGCTGAATCATTGGATTAACGCTAACAAAGCGAAATTTTTTTCCTCGTAGGACGGGTATGGCACACTGCTCTACCATAGTTGAGTAGGAAGTACTCGAAATCGTTAAACATTTTTCTAAACACAGGACGGCTTTCAGCTCTCTCATAGTAGAGTACTAAGTACTCTAAATCGTAAACCACTTTTTTCGAAATACTCATTACAAGAACGACTATGGTTTTTAAAATGAGCTATACTCTGCTTCAAAAGCTGTGGGCGGTTTTGTAAGAGGAACGGGCGCCCTCAGCTATTTACGCGAAAGAGCACCTAATAGTTGTGTTCCTACGCGAATGCCGCTTCCGTGAATCTAACAAGGCGCCCCACTCCACCTCTGTGAAAAAACGTGTACTGGGCTAATCAACCTTTGCCTTTCGTAGCAGGTGGTGCTTCACACTTTCATGCTCTAGGGAGCCAACAGCTGTCACGTAGGTTCTCTAGTATTTTCCAAAGTTCATTGGTTTATTTTGGAGGGGCCGTCATCCCTTTTAAATGAACTGGCCCGTCCTTGTACATTTACATTTAATAAAACCTGTTTATATTGAATTCTTGTCCCATCAGAGATTTTTTAAGTGATTCTGCTATGAGGAGGAGGAGGAATAAACGTTGATTTTTTGAAACGGTGTAGCGGTGTAGGTTCCGCGTCCCCCTTAGGTGGAAGATCTCATTATTCCAGGAACCCTCTGGCCTTCGGTCTGGACTTCACTCAGTCTATAAATTGATTAAAATGAATATTTGAGTCATTGAACCAATCAATACGGATCAATATTTCCCGACGTAAAAAAACGTGATTTCTGCTGCCATGTTTGCTATTCTCCCTGCAACTCTACTGAATGATTACGTCTTGCACACACCACGTAACGATTGCTCCGATCTCGTTAGAAGGATTCACAGCTTCTCGTGCTTAACACAACTTGAATCGGCCGTTGCAGCTCTGCTGAATCCGGCGGTGACATTGCACAAGGTGTGTCGTATCTGTGAAAAAATCGCAGCATAACCACAGAGTGCATGATAACGAGTGGGGCGAAGCGTCCATCCGTGCGTCCGTCTGTGCGACCGTCCGTGCACCAGTTCGTGCGTTCGTCCATCCATCCGTCCATTCATCCGTCAGTCAATTTGTGCGTCCATCCTTGCATCCGCGCCTGCGTCCGTTCATTCATGCGTCCATTATTATGTGCGTCCGTCCGTCCATTCCGCTAATAAACACTCCAACTACTGCGATCTCGCATCTTTTTATCGTATATTCAACATGCAGAAGTATGCCGCCATCCAGCGGACATTCCAAGGACTAAACGAGAGCTGGCACTCGTGATCTTTCTTGCGGCCTGCGCTTCATGTCTACTTCCCACCTTTCACCGCCTCTAGTTCATGGCTATTTACTAGTTCACTATATTCATGGCACTGCGGCCCAACCTTCACTGAACCTGTCTTTAGAAAAAAAATGTTTAACGATTTCGAGTATACCGTACTCAACTATGGGAGAGCAATGAGCCGTCCCGCTAGAACCACACACAACGAAACCTCGCTAAAACGAAGGAGGTTACGCCCAGCGAGTTTAACAGCAACCCTTTCTGGTCAGATAGTGCACAGTGTGCGTCTTCTTGATACTAGTTTTTATTTAGTAAGCATCAAATGCAATGTAAGTTTTATTGAAGGTTAGGCCACCAATACTCTCGTCTCTGTAACTTATTTCACCAGAAACAACTATCTTTTTATTTGAGATTATAACGTGCGCGGGTGCCCTCCTCAATTGAGACGGGTGCGTGCGTGCCACTTCTCTAGTCCGGCCGTGGAGGTGGCTGGCTGCCTTCTACTACTGCGACGACGACATACATCGCAGACGCACGACCCATGGAATCGGGAGCTTCGCCTACAAAATGCCTTCTGAGAGTGTTTCTTGTACTTCAAGCACAGCTGCTTCCAATGTCCTCTGCGTCGTCTTTGTGGGAAGAGTCGGTTGCGCCTCGTTTTGTTCGAAACACTGCACCAAATCGACGATTGTTAAAATTTCAACTCTTGCGAAAAAGAGGTGGAACATACATCTAAAGGTGCCCACGTCCAAGCCGCGCCTCCTCTATTTTTTTCAGTGCCCGGGCGACCGCTCTGTTCAGGCCGTCGAGCGCGTGTGCCACCTCCGCTTGCCGCTGCCGCATGATGGCGCTGCGCGAGTAGATAACGGGATGCTGGCGCTAAAAGGCCGCGCGTTTTAGGAAGATCGCCAATTCGTGTTTTAATGCGAGTTACTTTGCAGTCGTGTTTTTTGACGGCTTTCACGGATGCAGGAAGGCTGAAAAGTAACATGAACATAGCGGCGCGCTGTTTTCACCTGGCTCTGTCAGGCCTTGGTAGCGGTTCAATATATGCGTTCGAGTTTTATAGCAATGGCATTTTATTTTCTCTTTCAAGCTATTGCAACCTCATTATTTGCATGCCTCAATATATAATACTATTGGGTACTACTCTGCAGATCTGACGGAAAAAAATCTGATTGTCTTTTTTTTTCATTTCTCATCAGTTACAAAAAAAAAAACTCGCCGGTCCCTTTATTGATTCATCTGAGACGAGAGAAAGGCAAAAAATATCCTCGTTTTCTTCTGATTCAATGCACCGAATGTTTCCTACTTCCCTCCGGGATATTCTTGCACGCAACATGGCTTTCTTACTGCCTCAAAGATTGGAGACAAAGCTAACTTTCTGCCCCTCAGCTGGTTATGCGCTGCCCTCATGATCGGCTCATTTCGACTAAGTGAATAGTTATATGATGCCGTCAAGTTACGTAACTTTCCGCTTCGTCACAAACATTTATGATATGTGACGTCATATGATGACGTTTTCACGTAATGATGATTTCGTGCATCACTCTTGTTCATGCCGCCGATACGAGAAGACGCCTGCGGTCAACTACTTTTCACTTTTTATGAGGCATTGAAAGCTATCGCCTTTATGCAATCTACGGCTGTAGCTCCGTGAAATTTCAGCTTCCGCTGGTGTTTGGGGAGAGCGTGCTTGCAGTAATCAGGCAGAACAATTGGTCACCTAATAAATTTTCGTACCACACTCTAATAAGTACCCATCATTCAAAACCCGAGTATTTTATGGATTATAAGTAGTTTTGGCTGAAGATTACCCGTCATGTCTGGCAACATGGCACTTTGTATAACTAAATGGGAGCGTGCTGCATCCAAACAGTAAACAAATGAGTCTAACCGTAACAACGCTGCCGCGCGATCACTGCCGTGTGCAACGCTAGCATTATGCCCTGAAGCTTCTACTCTGTTCGCTACAGAATTAGGATGCCAGATGCAAGCAGAAAGGAGCAGAGCCATAGAGTTTCCTAATATACACTAGAGGAAACTCTGGCGCTAGTGTCTATGGGATCTGCAACGCACGGCGCTTCAGCAAGCATGAGAATGATGGGTAGTACACCAATTTGTCGAAGCTTCGTACTTTTGGCCTGCTTTTGGCTCCGTGTGTGTTCGTGTGGCTTGGAACAGTTTTTTCACAAAACGAAAATCTGCAAATGTTCAGCGATTCAGCCTCACCACCTTATTATTTTAGACTTACCTTTCCAAATCAGGTCACGAAGTTCAAAAGGGTTGAATCTTTTTTGCTAACAAAACCAACACACAGCAATAAACGAAGCCGTAATTACAATTCGTCGCCCGCAAATACGAAGACTGGGCAAATGTGTGTACTACCTATCATTCCCATGGTCACTGAACGATCGCAGCGACAGAGTTCCCTCTAGTTAATTTTAGGAAACTCGATGAACAGAGCTGAGCAGCCAGGTATTAAGGACAATCCGTCCACGAATACACAGACAAGCTCAAGCAACTAACCACACGCCGCATTTTTCATGCCTGCCACCGTGGGTCAAGTTGAGAGTCGGCATTAAATTTCAGACTTTAGCAGCACCTGTTCAAAACATAGGCAATGATGGCAGAAATCGCGCCGCCTATGGACACCAGCTGTTCTTGTTTATTTCACGATGATTTCGTTGTTTAGGCTTTCAAATGGGGAAATCACCTGCCATAGTTCCTAATTTTCTGTCACTTGCTTTTTTTCTCGGAGGTAACAAATGTATTGCTTTGCGAAAATAACGAATAATCACCTATATGCCTGGAAGCAGTCTAGTGGCATTTTGTGCTATTCAATGCGTGGCCTCTAGGCTGGCGGATAATTTGCTACGCCACAAGACAGTAGCAAGCATCGGAGAACATGAGGCACCCAAGCTTTTAGTATTAGCCCTAGGCAAAGGCTTCTCTCAAAAATCGACTTTCAGTTAGTCGGAAAAGCAACTTTCAGTCAAGCGAATGCCACGTTAACAAAACAATCTTCCGCGGATTACTGGCATCAGCGACTATCTCGCATCGACCTAGCAGACGTCGCGCTAGTGCCTCGATCAAGTATTCGCAGAACGACACATGCCATTGAAATGAGCTAGGCGTCCAGAACAACAAGTGCTTCACGATTCTCGTTTCCAAGTTTCCATTACATCTTAAACAATGCGAATACAGCCGAAAACCGAGCCGTATAACAGCTTCGAATGCAGCCGCAGCTTTCGTTTGCGCGAGAGACGACGCGGCGCGCCATCTCTACTCCGGTTGCGGCACGTGGCAGCAAATCGCCGCACTAGCACCGACGGCCGCTTCCAATTGAAATCCGGTCCTTCACCCAGGCACTGAAAAAATAGAGGCGCTGGTCCAAGCCATCCAGTTTTTCCACCCGACCGCAGTGTTTCTCATAAGAACGCTTGTTCAACGGTATACTGCCCGCATTCTCCGCCTGCGATTTTCCTCGGTAGAGCATCCGTTCTCTCCCTAACCTGGGTAGGTTTTTCCGTCTTTTATATGCGAAGCATTTCTTAGCAAACTTCTGCGACTTTGAGCATTTCTATCTATCTATCTATCTATCTATCTATCTATCTATCTATCTATCTATCTATCTATCTATCTATCTATCTATCTATCTATCTATCTATCTATCTATCTATCTATCTATCTATCTATCTATCTATCTATCTATCTATCTATCTATCTATCTATCTATCTATCTATCTATCTATCTATCTATCTATCTATCTATCTATCTATCTATTTATGTATCTATTTATCCATATATTTATTTATTTATCTGTCTGTCTGCCTGTCTGCCTGTCTGTCTGTCTGTCTGTCTATCTAGGCACCTACGACTTTTAGCTTTACTGGCCATTTCGAATATGGTATCGATACCAACTTGGTATGGCATAATATGACCGTAGGGAGAACATATTTGACTAGTCATAACATGAAAAACCTGATATGGATGTCATGAATGTTATGATTTACATTTCATGGTCCTGCAGCTCTTGCGGTGGTTTCGTTCACATGGCATGTTGCAAAACTGGTATGGTATGGCATGATTGCATGACAAACCAGGCGACAGACTCTAACATGAAAATCATGACATGCGTGTCATGTAACCACATGAATACAAGCCTCGCTCATTATGCGCTGACGGCCGTTTTGCTAGCGTCAAATATACCAAATTTGGTATTACAGTGCGTGAATGGATGACGAAGGTATGATACTGGTGCAAACAAGACAAACATGAGATGCGTGTCATGTACTGACATGACTAGATGCTACGCTCATGATGCGCTCGCAGCCGTTTCGCTGACTTCACGTGTACCTAACTCGGTATTACGTGACGCGAACGGACGAAATAGGTAAATAACACATCCAAATATAATATTCATTACAAGCGTGTCAATGACTACATGCCACACTGATGATGCGCTCTCGGCCGTTTCGCTAGCTTTAAGTATGGCACATTTGGTATTACGTGACGCTAATGGATGACGAAGGTATGTGACTAGTGCAAACATGATAATCATGAGATGCGTGTCTTGTGAGAACATGAGTATATGCTACAGCCAAGGCGCCAATACAATTCGACGTGACGCGGTGCTCGTGGGTGCTGGCGTTCATTTCGTCGCGTCACGCCGGTGTTGCAACGCCAGGCACCGGTCTTGACAATATACTCGCTGGCACGCACCGCGCTGCGTTGCTTTGACGCATGCGCGTTTCAGCGCGTCCGGCGTATCTCCTCCACGAAAAAAAAGGGAGAGACAGTGTTGTGTGAGTAACGCATCGGCGCAAAATGAGTATATGAGTAATGAGTATATGAGAACATGAGTATATGCTACAGCCAAGGCGCCAATACAATTCGACGTGACGCGGTGCTCGTGGGTGCTGGCGTTCATTTCGTCGCGTCACGCCGGTGTTGCAACGCCAGGCACCGGTCTTGACAATATACTCGCTGGCACGCACCGCGTTGCGTTGCTTTGACGCATGCGCGTTTCAGCGCGTCCGGCGTATCTCCTCCACGAAAAAAAAGGGAGAGACAGTGTTGTGTGAGTAACGCATCGGCGCAAAATGCAGCATGACTCATACCGGGCCAACTGCCGTCGGGCCGCGCCGACGGAAGCTAGTCGCGCCTGGCGTCAGACTATAGAGTGCTTGCGTTTTCCTAACGCAGTGTCGCTGTGCCCAGCGTACACGTTGATGCTACATTGGAGTATAATGTGCCCTTCATGATGCGCTCGCGGCTGTTTTGCTAGCTCCAAATATACCGATTTTGGTGTTACGTGATGTATATAGATGACGAAATATGTGACTGGTGCATACATGGTAATCCTGACCCGCGTGTCATGTAAGAACATGACAACATACCACACTCATAGCGTGCTCGCGGGTGTTTCGGTAGCTCCACATATACTAAATTCGGTATCACGTGACGTGAATAGATGACGAAGGTAAACGACACATCCAAACATGATAATCATGACACGGAAGTCATGTACGACATTATTTACCTAAACCTCGCAAAGCTGTGTTGATTTTAAAGTAACGTATCAATATTTCTCATTCGTGCTTCGCCTATGATTAATCACCACTGTACGTCGGATCTGCCAATTTTTTTCTAAACAAACTGTTGAGACAGTTCAGTCGGCTTCAGATGCCCGTCAATTGCTCTATCCAACAGTCTTTGTGTAGAGGCAGAGGGTGACGAGCTAAGCACCACGTTGCAGGGCGTTCTTAGGCTGGTGGGCGCCCATCATGGCTAGCCAGCCGCCGAAGAAAGCTTTACCCTTGGATGTCGTCGTCCCTGAGGAGGCAAGTCCTAAAGAAGTCCTTGACACGACGTCTTCAATAGCAGGAATCTAAGAAGTTTACGGTGTCAAGCACTTCGGAGGCCGGAGTTATCAAATTACCGTGAATAGCGAAGTCATCCTGGCTCAAATCGTGGATGCGTCACACCTCACAATCCGAGGAGAGCGCGTCGTCATCGTACACCTAGCACCCCAAGTCACCCAGGTAACTGTACTGTTCCTGCCGTGCTGCGTCCCCAGCGAAGTCCTCCCACAAGCACTCTCCCCCTACGGGAAGGTGTTGCATATCACCAGAGGACTCATGGGACTGCGCCCAACCGTGGCCACTGGTACGTGATACATCCGCATGGAAATTAAGACATCGTCACCGGTGCCCAACTACCTCAAGGTCGCAGGCCATCGAGTGACCTGTGGCTATTAAGGGATACAGCGAGGGTGCCGTCGATGTGGAGGAAGCGGGCACTCCCGCATGAACTGCACAGCCCCATTTTGTGAAAGATGCGGCATTTATGCTCACGACGGGAAAAGCAGTTCGCGATGGTGTCGCCGTTGTACCATCCTCGCTCAAGATCCCTGACACCAAATGCCACCAGATAACTTCTACTGACTCAGAAGCCCCCACCAGAGACAAAAGTCTCTGTGGACTTCAACGCAGTCCCGTAGGCCCCGAGCCTCCGGTGGATCGCCTGGCCGTTAAAAATGACTCAGCCACTCGCGGGGCACCAGCTCCCGCGCCTTCTAAAGTACCCCTGCCTTTGCCTGATCTTATATTACGTTTTGATTTTCCCCAAGAATTTTCCGCAATGATTTTTCCCAAGTTAATACTTTTAACCTTAGAGGTTTCCACAATCCACAAAAACAGGCTCAGCTATCGCCTCTCACGCGTTCAGTGCACTGTGATTTGTGTGCGTGCAAGAAACAAATTTTTCAAAGCTTTCTGATGTACTCGCTTTCAAGCGCGCATTCACTATTGGTTGTTTCTTTTTGAACGCCAGCACGCGTTCGATTGGCGTTGAAGTAATTCTTTTTACCCGAATTCTTTAGCGTGACCATCATGCTTCCTTCGATGCCTTCGGACGCGTGCTGGCGTTCGACTGTCCCTTTTTTTCATTGCGAATAAGATTTGTTGGCGTGTATGCCCCAGCGGCGCCCGTGAATTCTAATGCGCTCTTCGAATCTCTTGATGCGCTTCTTTTAATTTCAAAACACGTGGTTCTCTTAGGGGACTTCAATTGTGTCTTAGACTCGCGCGCAGACGTTCGATGTCCGGGTCGCGGCCGGTCAAACTGGAATGCCAGAAAACTCGAACATCTAGTGCAGCAATTGGCATTGAGTGACATTTATGAAAGTGTACATGGAAGCAATTATGCCTATACTTGGCGTCGAGCAGCGTCGAGCTGCAGAATTGATCACGTGTACACATCCCCCGGTCTCATTACCTACGTTCACGACACTGGGGGAATGTCATTGCCACCTACACCAGGGTACATTAGTGACCACCGCCCGGTTATGCTCTCTCTCCGCCTGCCAGCGGGAACGCCAACGATTCACAGGCCATGGCGTCTCGATTGCCGCGTCCTCCAGGACTCTCAGGCTACGGAAAAATTATCCCGAGCGTTACGTGCATCGCTCGTTGTTGCGGATATAGCCGATGGGGATCACCTCAAACAACAGTAGCGTCACCATTGCAGTGCTTTGGGTTGGGGACTTCGCACTCGTATATCCAAAGATGCTTAATTGTTAATCCATAAATTACGCACTGCCCACCGTGATCCCAGCCCTTCCCCCATTATACGGGCATGGCAAGAGGAGCTCGTTGAACGATACCAACGTACCATGTGCGCTTCTTCGCTCTCGGCTGCAGCTTGGCGCTGTAGACGTGCACCGTGTGCGCACCTTGAGGTGCTAAGGTGTGCACGCCAAGCTCTGCTTCGTCCACCTGGCTCGCCTGCCCACTCACTAAACTCTACCACGCCAGCTGCTGTGGGTACACGTGGCTTTCACGCGTTCACTCAACACTTTCAGACAATGGCTCAGTCTGTTGCTGGTGTCAGTTACGCAGGATCCCTTTCTTCGCATCCCTTGTTGAAAGACTTACCACATGATTCGAATATGTCATACGACGTTCTGCTATCATCATAATCTGACGATGAAATAAAGGATGCATTGGACGCAATGAGGAAGGGTTGGGCCCGAAGGCCTGACGGACTCCCTGCAGTTTTTTATGTACAGTTCTGGCCTATCATTGGTCCATTTATGTAACGGGTCATTCGCAAGTGTTTCCGGGACATTACCCGTTCAACCCCTTTGCACAGAGGCCATATAACACTAGTCCCCAAGAAAGACCAAATTTCCACGTGACCAGAAGATTGGTGCCCTATTACCCTGCCTAATGTAGATTACAAGCTCTTGACTAACATCTTGGTGTGCCGAATCAGTCCATCTCTTGCAACATTACTTGCTCCCACCAGGTCTGTTCTGTTCCGGGCCGAGAAATACGCACCCATACGTGTTTAACGTGTGACATCATTCAATACACCAATAGCCGATATGCGCAAGGACTGTTGGTTTCCTTATATCAGGAGAAATCTTTCGTTTTCATAAAGCATGGCTACTTACTAAATGCATCACATGTATTGAGATTTCCGGATAAGTTCAATGACCTAATACACGCGAAGTACACTAATTCAGAGAGAACCTTTACATAGATTCCCGTGAGAATCACCCCTTTGAAGTAGCGCGTGGGGATTCAACCAGTCATTAGAGCCCTTCTTAAGAGCCGTTGGACGTGACCTTCACATTCGAGGCTTGTTCCTTCCTGGTAACACTCAGTAAAGGTCACTGCATCTGTAGATGATATTACTCTATATGTTCATAATGAACAGTCGCTTCAGCATGCTCTTGATACTTTCCATCATTTCGGCATTATCTCCGGAGTTAGGCTAAAGTTTTCTAAAAGCCAGTATTTTTTATAGGCAACCCCAACGGTCGTATCAACATCACGTAGCCTTTACTGTGGTCTTCTAACTTTACAATACCAAGCGTTACTTTCACTGCATTTGGTGTACAGGACAGCATCTGGTCATCCGTGATACAAGAGGAGCAAGGAGGAATAAATGAGGAAGGACAGGGAGGTTACAAACTCTTCAAAGCGATATTACAGCAGCCAGGCACTTCGAATTCTCCCTCTTGTAACGCCGATATTTATCTCAAACGGTGTAACTCGGAAATTTTCGGTACCTTTGCTGATCTGTTAAGCCGCCGCTTCACGTCTGCAGGAAAGTGCTAAGTTGTATCAGTTAATTTTTTTCGGTCTGGTGGCACAGAATTATTGTCTCGTCTGCCGTCAGCTCAACCACGTGATCGAGGTGGTTTTGCATTCCCCGACGTTTCCGTCACGGCTTCTACCTTGTGCCTCCGCACTTTAGTGCGAATTCTGAGAAACGATGGTACGCTTACTCAGACATTGACTATCTACTATCTGGGGCTATCACTACATGTTGTCCTGCCTGCTAGCCAAATTAACCAAGGTTCTTAATCAATTGAATTACTATCTTTGTATTGAGCCCTTTTGACATTTCACCGACATTTGGAGGCTACGTGCTTAGAGATAAAGATGGCCGACTCACAGTTGTGGACACAATGGCCACCGTTCTAGGGCCCTTGGTCAACCACGCTTGGAATCAATCAACCACGCTTGGAAACCAATAACTGCAGCAGTGTTGCCAGGGCATCTTTGAGACTTCGTGTGGCAGTTGTGCTGGGACTTGCTCCTCACGCGAGATTGGTTGCAGCGGTGGCTGGTGGTACGCAGTTCCACTTGCCCCAACTGTGTCATGGTAGAGACCAATCGACATGCGACGATTGAATGTGTGGTCTCCCGTCTTTTTTGGCATGCGGTTCATGCTGGTTTTTGGGGACAGGGTGTGCGAACTTTTGTGTCCAATGGCCAATTTGCGCGCGGCGGCTTCTCCGTTCTTTCAATAGTTGCGGTGCTGATCAGCCTTTGAGGAAGCCGATGTGAGGCCGTAGCTGCCAATTGCCGCCAGCGTGCTTTGTAGCCGATACTGGGGAGAATGAGACGAGAGATCCTCGCGTTCCTCTCTGAGGAGCTTTTTTTCCTCGGGGAGCACGAGTTTCTGCGGCATTGGTTGTGCCCTTTCGTCAAGGTTGAACACGAAAGAATACAACTCATGTTTCGACCGACTTGGTGCTAAGCAGCGCCCGTTGAGTCTTGATAAAAGATTTCATTTGTTACAAATCGTGTTTAATTGCATATATTGTATCGTTATGCATTTGTATCGTGATATCACATTGAATTCTCGTGTACATGTATGCCAACATAATCATGTATATTAGAGCAAATGTTTTCACTGTAACGTAGTGATGTTAGTCGTGAAATATAAATGTGCCGAAGTGTACGTGCCCTATTTTTTGGCGGTACATGACAGCTTGTACCGTACATATGCATGAACAACATCGTATATCTTATTGTGTACACAATTAGTTATGTAAGATAGATCTGGAAGTAAAAGTTTCTTAAACCTTGTGTTCCGGTGCAGGGACGACTTTCAGCTTTCCCATAGTAGAGTGCCAAGTACTCAAGATTTTTACAACTTTCGCTTAACTGTGGCCACAAGCATCGCTATAGGAACGGCTTTCTGTTCTCCCGTAGTCGAGCGCCAAGTACTTTCAATCGTTAAACATGTTTTCTAAACGCACAGCATCCTGCGTTATTGTTTCTTCTACCTGAAAAGACCTCGTATTTTCCCGTAGTAGTGTACGAAGTACTCAATATCATCAAACGTTTTTGTCTCAACAGTACTCTAAACCGTAACCACTTTTTCTAAGGACATTTCGCTTGTTGGTGCAGATTTCTGATGTCCCATAGTAGAGTATCAGCAACTAAATCGTTGAATACTTTTTCTGAACACAGTATTTTCACCATAACGGCACTATAGCGCTTTTCCCAGGTAGGATGCGCAGTTCCCTCACTAATCTTCAATTTGTTGGAACACAACATCATCGATGGATTAGTACAACTTTATAGAACGTCCGGCAAGGTTCAATGAGACCCAGGTTTTGGTTTGCTACGGGGAAACACCGAAGCTTTTTCTCAACGCCGCACCAAAGCACAAACACGTTTCTTTTGCATCCTCCGTCAACTTTTGGTTCAAGAGAAAAAAAAGCACGTATAAAACATTGTTAGTCACTCCGTCAAAGGAATCGCTGCAACGCTAAAGTAAAACGCGTCCTTTCAAAAGTAGTTTAATGTTTTGGGTACATTGATATAAGAGAGCTTGTTCAATGTCTATTTGTGTTTTCCAATTGCAACACCTTGGCGCTTGGCACAACCTCCTTGGTTTTAGAAAGCTTTAGCGAGCGTTGGGCCGCACTGCCATGACTACAGTGAACTAGTATATACAATGGACTAGAGGTGGTTAAAGGTAATAAGTAGACCCGAAGCGCAAGCCGTAAGAAAGTGCGCGTGTGCCACCTCTCGTTTAGTCCTTGGAATGTCCGCTGGATGGCGGTGCTTCTATATGGAGAATATATGATGAAAAGATGTGATATGGTGGTACTTGGAGTGTTGAATAGATGTACGAATGGACACACAGACAGATGCATACATGATGGACGCATGAACGGACTCAGGCACGGATGCATGGACGAACGCAGGGATGGACGCACGAACAGACAGACGGACGCATAGATGGTCACACAGACGGACGCATGGACGGACGGAAGCAAGAACGAATGGACGGACGAATGCTTCGCCCCACTCTCCATCATTCAGTCCGTGGATATGCTGCCATTTTCGTTCTAAACACACAGGATACAAATACCCGCAGTCCGCTTTTAGTTTACGCAACGATGTTAATTTTTCTTATTTTCTTTTTGGTCTTCTTTTCTTTCTACAAAATTCCACTTTTCCAGTTCAAAATGCCCCGAATGTAATGGATGCGTAGAAACGACGTTTTGAAGGAACTAATCCTTGATTTCACTGTCCTGACGCATCGCTTAGCTTTAGCAAGAGCGCTCTGAGAGGACGATGGTAGATATAAAAGGCACGTTTTTTAAGCGTACAGTGTATGTGACCATGGCGCAGTGGCTAGCGTGCCAGGCATTGCTTGTCGCGGTCGAAGGTTCGACTCTTGTTGATTGAACCTTTTTTGTTTTCTGATCCTGCACAGTTTCGACGTCATTTCCGGGACAGAAAGACGTCACAGAAGTATTGGTGCACCGGAAATAAAACACTTAGGGTTAAAACTTTGAAGAGCCGTTCCACCCTTCGAAAGTGCATGGATAGTGAAGCCCTTTAGCAGACTGCATAGATGTGACAGAATGAATGTATTATGAATGAATGATGAAATTTTAAATGATATAACCTGTATTTGAAGGAAAAGGATACCCTTGGTTGCTATTGGAGGATAGGCTGCGAAAGGGGTTATAGGATCAAAGGGCTATAAACAACTTCATGTCACGCTTTCGCACTAGTTAGTAGGCCTCTGCTACGCCTGTAGAACTAGGCCCTTGTGATTAAGCTATTTCGCCAGACATTTCTGTGCTTCATGGTCAGACTTTATTTTGTAGGGTGGCTATGCCAGTGTTCAGCAACACGTCGAATGTGCTTTGTACGTTCTGAGAATCGTGCGCACCTCGCAATGAATCGCTCAAAATTCTCACGGCACAGTATCTGATCGTTGGTGCATCGCTTCGAAGAATTTTCAAAGGAACGTCTAGTAGCTAGCAGCCCTTTGTCTAGTGTGAGCTTTGTTCATGCGGTGCTGGTCATAAATTAGTTGTATTAAAACATCTAGTTAAGAGGGAACTTCCAACCATAGCCGACTGCACATCTTGCAACAAAATCCGGAATGTCCACCCAACAATGCTCTTTTCTATTCAGCATGTGCACTGTTAAAGTTCTCCAATTGTTCACCATTCGGCATTTGAGCAGCGACATGCGTCTTCTTACTTGGCTTTATAACATTTTGTGAGTGAACCTGATTTGTGTTTACCACACGTGTGTTTAATTTTTTCTTTCTTTATTTGTTTCTTTCTGTGCCAGTACAGAAAACAGAGCGAAGGCAAAAGGCTGAAAGCCTGACTAAGGGCCTTTGCTCCAAATACAGTGAGGCAGACAATTTAAGAGAACCAATTCTAAGTAACTTAGACGTGACAAGTTTATATGACACATAAATGCGTTTGGAATTATTACATTCCCAAAGACTATTCGGAATGCAATAGCCACCCACTGGTTTGCCCTAAAAATTCCTGTATTTTCCATTGGTGCACACCATGAAACTTTCGGTAACCTGGTTACTGGTACATATAGAGTGACAACACAATTCAAAAAGCATAATGCGTGCCTGTCCACATGGTAACGACGTTTTTTTTTTACTCTTTCACGTAAACTGTAATCAGATAATATAGGAAACGTGAATGTTATCAAAACCTAAACGGAATACTGCTCCCCTAGAATCTGGCACATAAAAGTGCCAGATAGTGATAATGCATAACAATATATCATTTACTTAAGCAGCTAGAGCAGTCACACTTCTCTCCCTCTCTCTCCCTCTCTCTCTATCTCTCTATTTTTTTTACTTTGCTTGGTGTCGTTTGAACTTTACAGATTATTTAGGCACTGCTAGAGCGTAATTTAAGAACTGATGATGAACTTTCGTTTGTAGGCCACAAGGAGAATAAACAGGTGAATCAAATGGGAACAAAAATTGTTTTTTTCTCAAGAAAGGACACGCAGATGCAACACAACAAAAAGAACAGGAGATGCAGTCATTCAGTAAACTTGGCGAACGTGTGCTTAGTTATTCGCTATAATCACAAATTTGGGTGGAACATATTCAAAGGAATGTTCTGAAGTGCTATTCCTGATGCGCATCATTATTAGAGTGGAAAATACTTTCCACAATAACCACGAAAAATGGAAGCGTACTTTCGAAATGTCTCGGCGTTTCGGAACGGCTGCACACACTTTGAAAACGGGCGTTAAGACGGCCTGTAAGATCGTCGTAAAGAGAAATTGTAATAACAGGTCTACATCACGACTTTTTCTTACTATCCGCTATATTACTTGTACAAATGCTTTTTTTCTTCCACCCTTTGCCTCACGACAACTTGGGACATCTGTAATTGCGATTCGCGCTAGGATAATGCTAGGTTGTGTCATGCTACGAAAAGACCGCAGTGTACCGTATGAAAATTTCCCCTAGCGTGTATTATTGCCAAGGCGTTGTTATTACAGGATACAGTGCTAGGCACCATGATGGCAAAAAAAAAACAAAAGTAAATAAATGGGTGAAGGAGGAGTTGGGTGGCGTTCAACCACACATGCGTTTCCGGGTCGTTACATTCAAAACGTGCTGTTGCTAGCAGCTGCGCAAAACAAGGGGTACTTCATGTCAATATTTTCACACTTTCAACTTGAAAGTAATAATGTGCAATTTGTGTTTTTATGGGGAAGAAGAACGGTAAGTTTTCATTACGTGGATAGATAGATGGATAGATGGATAGATAGATAAATAAATGAATGAATAAATAAATAAATAGATAGATAGATAGATAGATAGATAGATAGATAGATAGATAGATAGATAGATAGATAGATAGATAGATAGATAGATAGATAGATAGATGAAGACACCTAGGGAGGTAGCACTGTGAACTGAAGTGAAGATGACCAAAGAAGCATGTTCATTAGTGAAGTTGGTCACAAATGTACTAGATATAACAAAATTTGTTAGTTTTCAACACCAATTTGCATTCCTGGCTGCGTATTTCTCGTAATGTTCTGGTTGTGCAGAATTTTCTTGTGCAAACACAACTGCTGCAGTAAGAATACAGCACTTCAAGAAGAATGCTACAGTGACTTATGCTCTGCTGGGAGAACATGTTAGCACTGTTATACCTAATGTGTACTTGCCACTAGTAGGAATATTTGTATTTTTAACCTATCTGGGTAGTGGACAGCTTTTTGCATTGAAGAACGGAATGCATACGCAAATGTTTTATGTGCATCGCAATAACTTCTTTCTAGCGCACACCAGTGGAACGACACCAGTGTTATTATCAATGGAACGTTTTATTCATCAAATGAAAAACATATTGACACGAGCATGTAGTGGCTTTCTGGCTGTTGCGTGGCTATTGTCAGCATTACTTGTGCGTGTCAAAGGACCTGGTGGGCAGAAACGACGACGACCTCGAGCTGCTCGATCGAAGCTGTCCTGCTGTTTGCTACAGAGTTACCTGCACTGATTTTATTACCGTGACAATATACACCAACGCTGTCACCCGCTGTCCATGCGCACCCTGTTAGGTGCAGTGGCCTGATCATAACGCGGTATATCTGCTGCGAATGCTTTTTAAAGACGATAGTCTTTCTTTGGGACCTTCGACACCAAAATTTTGGTTTGTCTCAGCAAACTGGGAGCACGGGGGTAAACATAGACACAAAGCCTACATTTCCATCCTATTGGTTTGTCTATCTCTCTGTCTGTAACATGTGTTTAGAAAAACAATGTTTAATGATTTGGAGTACTTGGTACTCAACTATGGGAGAGCAGTAAGCCGTCTATTATGCCATTAATTGCAGTCGGTAACATTGTCTGTTCACAGTGATGATCCCTCTAAAGGTACCAAACGGTATCTCATATAGCTTACGCCATCTGCAGCGCCCATAAACATTGCTCAAGTTCAAGCGTTCGTACTTGTGTGATTGTCAATTAAAAAGCGAATATCGCTCTTATCTGAGGCACCATAACAAGACGCCGATGTTTTGTATGTGTGCCTTTATACTAGAGAAGGCACGCACTAGTGATTCTAAGGACTGTAGCGTTTATCACGCCGCGCTGACAGTGCGACCCTTTGCTCAAAAATGGCCGCATATCCACGGAGTGAATGATGAATAGTGGGGCGAAGCAACCGTTTGTCCATTCGTTCTTCCTTCCGTTCGTCCATGCGTGCGTCTGTGTAGCCGCCCGAGCGTACATCCACCCGCCCGTCCGTGCGTGCGTCTATTCGTGCGTCCGCACGTCCATTTGTGCGTCCGTCCCTGCGTTCGTCCATGCATCCGCCTCTGCGTTCGTCCATGCGTCCATCCGTCCGTGCAGCCATCCGTGCGTCCGTCCATGCCTCTGTCTGTGTGCCCATTTGTCCACCTATTCAACACTCCAAGTACTACCATCTCGCATCTTTTCATCACATATTCCTTATAGAGAAGCACCGTCATCCAGCGGACATTCCAAGCACTGAACGAGAAGTGGCACACGCACACTTTCTTATGGCTTGCGCTTCGGGTCTACTTCCCACCTTTAACCACCTCGAGTTCGTGGTATATACTAGTTCACTGTATTCATGGCACTGCGGCCCAACGCTCGCTAAACTTTTCTAAAACCAAGGAGGTTATGCCCAGCGAGTATAGCGTAACAACCCTTTCTTGTCAGATGGTGCTCAATGTATATGCCAATGGCTGCTGAGGGTTAATGAGAGACAGGAGAATTCGGCTTTTAGTTAACGCGCACGCTGCGATTTTTTTCATTGTTCAACAACGCACAGAAGAAATCTCCCACCGGCACCACCTTTGAGGTCAAAATTTAAGACTGGTTACACACTACGACTACTACTACTACTGCGAGGGACGAACGGGTGCCGCTTTAAGGAGCTTCGCCCCTAAAGGCAAGTGTATTCGACGCTTTGCTAAGCTTTGCCACCACCGTGTCATCTTAGCTAAAGCCCCTTGATTCATGAGGGGCTTCAGCTAAGAGCACACGGTGGTGGCACTTGCCCGTCGCTTTGCGTTCTACTCCTTATCTCATCCGAGACAGGCGTGCATCTATCTCTGCGGGCTGATTGATTGATTGATTGACTGAAAACTTTATTGGACAATTCACAATGTTCTCTCGCTTTTTGTTTCTCCGCGGGCACTCACGCCTTCCTTCATTTTGGAAGATAACTGCCAGATGGCACTCGCGTCTAACGTGCCTTAGAGTTACTGTATATGCTACCTTTAGGTAGCACAGTTGCGCCAAGATACGCCATCTTGGGTTCAAAAGCTTTCGGGAAAGCTAGTCACCACCCGCGTGGGAGGAACACTCGCGCTTCAGAGTGCTACATAATTCCTCAATATTGAGGAAATATGGTACTAGCATGGCTTTATTTTTTCGCTTTCTTTCTATTTTTTTAAACGTATGAGTAAAACTCGGTTGTTCTGGTCATGCCTAGAAGCCTTGATTTGATGCTTACGTTCTTGGTATGTAATAATAAAACAAAGTGCGTCGGCTCATTGAACCAGTGAGATTTATATTTATGGTTGATTACACTAGCTTCGTCTTCTTTTCCCATTTTTGCACTTTTGATCACGATCGAACCAGTTAGGGATGAATTTGTTTCATCGTGTTAGACTCATTCGTTAACTGTGTTAGGGAGCCAGGTGTAGATATATCACCTTCAACTGAATCGAGCTTGGTAGCGATCGAGTACACGTGTGACGCCCACGTTAGGCGCGGCTCTCTATTACGCTAGATCGTATTACAATCGCGGCTCACGACAGCTGATGTGAATCGTTGTTAAACAGCCCGGTCACGCCCAACATTCCTTCCGCGTAAGGTTTTAAAGCTGCATTGAATTCACGTAGTTCACGCGCTAGCTGCAACAACTTGCCGATTTGAATAAGTATAGTTTAACTCATTCTTCCTTTATTTGTAGTGTTATACCAGTCAGACCAATTGTTGCGTATGGAGCCGACACATGCTGACCAACTCTGCATTTATAACGTATTCACTGCATCTGTGGGTAATACAAATTTAGCAAGTTTGCAGCGCCACGAGTAGATAAAAAAAAAGTCAAACGTTTATTCCTTCCTCACTGAACACTAATCTTTCTCTAGCCACACCCGCTGCACCCGAGTCTAATCACATAAAATGTAAGTCGTACGATTTACCGCAGAATGCACTTGCTACCACATTTCTGCCGACCAATAGGTCACGTGAATACAGTGCCGAAGAAGTGCGGCGAGAATAACAACAACAGCCGATGTCAAGCACGCTTGATCTGCCCGGAATCATCGTAGCGTTGGCTTCTGCGCTGTGCAATTGAACCACTTATGACCACGTGATAACACTCGGCGAATAGGGGCACTGCAGGCGGAGTGAGCGGTGCCCGGAAAACAGCGGTGCAACTCTGCCACCTAAAGGTAGCATATACAGTAACTCTAACGTGCCTGGATGCACTCGTTCGCCTTCACTGCACGGATCAAGACTCTCTAACGCAGTGCTTCCAGAATACAATTCACCAATTTTCTCACAAAAAACATAAAATAAAAGTTTTGTTTACTCCCTCCAGACGCAAGACTATCGTCTTCCGACGACATTTTCAGTGAAACATGCATATACGGCGCCATTTTTTATTGAAGTGACGCTTCTTTTTCAAAATAGACAGATAGATAAACAACTTTTTTGTTTCGTGTGTCAGCTAGCGCTAAAAAAGGTATTACGATCTACCAACTAGCTCGTCTTTCAGTATTATTCCAGTTTTAAACGCATTTTATAGTTTTGTGTTGGCTCTGCACATATGAGGTGACAATCATTACGCTAGAGAATGGGATGAGCCAACTGCCGTATTGACAGAAACCTTTTTTGTGTATATTTATTAAAAAAACATGGCTAATATGCCACCGAGATTGAAGTAGCCCCAACAGTAGTTGGCGTGTAAAGATGATTGATGATTGATATGTGGGGTTTAACGTCCCAAAACCACCATATGATTATGAGAGACGCCGTAGTGGAGGGCTTTGGAAATTTCGACTACCTGGGGTTCTTTAACGTGCACCCAAATCTGAGCACACGGCCCTACAACATTTCCGCCTACATCGAAAATGCAGCCGCCGCAGCCGGGATTTGAACCCGCGACTTTGGCGTGTAAAGATAATAGGCCCATTAGTATACTTAAGAACTTATGTCCTGAGGCTTACACATTTCACGCCACGTACTGCAGAGCGAGGGATCGTAGGTTTGTGTTGGGGAAAATTTGGTAGAAGTGCACAGAGACAAACGGAAACAAAAATTTTTTAAACATCAACACAAACGAACTGGCCCATCTTGCCATCTTATCGTAGATTCGACTCGTGGTGACATATATTTTTATTTATTTATTTATTTATTTGTTGTACCCTCAAGGCTCTACAGCATTGCAGAGGGGAGCGGGCACTGACGAACAATGTTAAAGAAAAGAATACATAGACAAGACACTAGAACATTATTAAGCACTAGAAAGCAACTATTATCAACTGCAACTATGTTATACAGCCAGTAGATTATACAAGAAAACTAACAACAAAATCAAACGTTTACATTTCCAACACCAAGTATGTTATCGAGCGATGTTTTAAAACTGCAAGGCGAGGTGATTGATTCAACTGATTGTGGGAGGTGGTTCCAATTCTTGCAAGTTTTAGGCAGGAATGAGTGGGAATATGTTGATGTCTTGAAGCGAGGAACAGCAACTTTCTGCGCATGGTCAGTACAAGTTGAAATGTATGACGGTGGGGCTATTAAAAGTGAATGCAGAAGGGAGTTGTTGTAAATTTTGTGGAAGAGTACGAGACGGGATATCTTACGGCGTGCAGCGAGTAAAGGAATGTTAATAATTGATTTCATGTTTGTTACGCTAGCGGTACGGCGATAATCTGATAATATAAATCTAACAGCGCGATTTTGAATGCTCTCAAGTTCATTAACTAAAGTGATATTACCAGGGTCCGATATCGATGACGCGTATTCCAAATGCGGACGAACGTACGTAATGTAAAGAAGCTTTTTTAAATCAACAGGGGCCATGTAAAAGTTTCTTCGCATGAATCCTAGAACGCGGTTTGCCCTACATGTGACAGAGTTGATATGATGTTTCCAAGATAAGTTGTTAGTAAGATGGACACCAAGGTATTTATAAGAGGGGACGGGATCGAGTACGGTGCTAGTTATTGCTTTGTCAACTTTAGGGTATATTTGAAATGCAATATCCGTCACGGAAGTATGCCAGTGGAGCCGCAATAAGCATCGGCATCAAACACTTTCTTGTTGAAAAAAGAAAGCACGAGGATAAAAAATGACTGCACGAAACATCTAACATCCACGTAAAAAGGAGTAAACATTTGTCGCCTATTACCAGCCTTCCAGTACCTCGGTAATGATAGCACAGAAAGAACTAGTCAGGAGTGAAGAAAACCGGGACTCGTGATAAAAACAACATACGTGGCAAGAGCAGCAGTTGGTGCTTGGTATATGTGCTTTATCATTTGCTTCGCTAAGTTCAGGTCTCGTTAGGAATGAACCAATATCAACTTCTCGCAAATGGACTGCTGATCTGGTCAAGAATGCACAATACATATAGACAGAGTATGAACAAGCGAGAGAGAGAAACTCATCAGAGATCCCAGATGATTGCAATTCAACAGCGAGTGATGAGATGTCGGCAAGGATTCAGTGTAACCTCGACACGACACCCTGGCTCGTAGCCAGGGCTTATTACGAGGGGAGCAGAAAACAGTGTGGAATCGATTGTGTCGCCTGAGGTGATGACAATCTGATCTGCCATCTGCACAAATGAGTTCGACATTCTGTGTAGGTTGCGATGAAAGCCAGCTAGCGTCAACTTCAGCTGTGGCAACGTGTTTATGTTCTTTTATTTGCTCCGAAGGATGATGGGTTGCGGGCTGCAGCTGAACTTTCTGAAGTATTCAACGAAATTTTACTTAACACACACACACACACACACACGCACACACACACACACACACGCACGCACACACACACACACACACGCACACGCACACACGCAAACACGCACGCACGCACGCACACACACACACGCACGCACGCACGCACGCACGCACGCACACACACACACACACACACACACACACACACACGCACGCACGCACGCGTTCGCGCGCTTTCAATTTTCACTCACTCAATCACTCACCCAGAAAAGTTGTGTGAACTAACTTTTGTGAATATGTTTAGAATACTATCCGAGAAGTTCAAGCGGCATGTTACAACTCGGTAAATATTCAATACTTCTTCGTTTGGACTGAGCCGTTTGAATACCGAATGCTTCGGCTGAGATTTCATGTGTCTTTCTCGTGGTGTTTGTTTACGGTTACTGATGGCTTCTAAGGCGTCTCGTTACGCGACTGACATTGCTGATCTTTACGCGCTTGTCATCAATTCACTGTTATTCGGGGCCCAAAAAATGTCGGGTAACCCTTCCTTAATGATTCTTCTTCAAACACTTGTGACGTCACAAAATGAATCAGCTTTCTTACCCCACCCATTCTTATTTTATTTGCACTCTAGGGCTGAAGGAAGGAAGGAAGAAAAGAAGGAAGGAGGGAAGGAAGGAAGGAAAGAAGGGAAGGAGGGAAGGAAGGAAGAAATAAAAAAAGAAAGAAAGAAAGAAGGAAAGGAGAGGAGGAGAGGAAGGAAGGAAGGGAGAAAATAGTAGCACTGAGCGAAAAGGAAGAAAAAAAAACACTCAAAATGTTTGACGTAGCTTTTTCGATCAACGTTTTCCGCATGCGAAATCGATAATCTAGCAACGTTGATAGGGAGAAAACAGCGCAAATATAAGACTAATGATGGAAGGGTGCTTTGAACCTTTTGAGTTACGTACCAATCATTATTGGAATGTTTTTATATAGGTCGATTGTTACCGTACTAGTGGCCAGGGTGCAGGGGTGCCAGTTTGTATTTCTATTAGCACTGTCACCTTGAGCCGAAAAATACTTTCCACTAGCCAAGACCTTCAGTTAGCGTTGCCATCTGTTATTCATCGTCACGTGCATCTTTGCTGCAACACATTAGAGCGAGAACTCACTATATTATGCCTGCAGCGTTTTTTTTTTTACTTTTGATGCTTAGAAAAGAGTAGATTGAGGGGAACAACTCCTGAATTCGTCAATAGCACCAGTAACGAGCTTGATATTACCGGGTGAAGTTTATTACTTTTTAAGCTAATATTCATTGGGCTTTAAAACCACTTTCACATGCTTCCACACGTATCGGATATATCGATGTGAATAATTGACACAACGGATTCCGAGACGAGCATCAGAAAAAATAATAACTAACTTGCTTGCTGAAATTGTGACTCGGCAGAGCCAGATGCTGAAGTTGTGTACGTTTGATGTTTTATCTAAATCTTCGTCTGCTGTCCACTGTGGTAGTCTATTGGTTACCGTGCTCGACGAAGGTGGTGTGGCGGATGCTCTCCGGGACGGTCGAATTTCAATGATGGCAAAACAGCTAGATGCCCGCATACACTTCGGTGTTAGTGAACGTTAAGGAATACCTGCAGACGGTTGAAATTCGTGGTGCCTTTCATGATGGCGTGTCTAAATATTACTTTTTTTTGGGCACGTGACACCCGAGATAATATTTTTTGGTGTTCGCCTGCAACATAAGCTTATGTTGCTGCATTATTTTTTAAGTTTTCTTTCATTACATTCTTTATCATTGTCTCTTCTTTTTCTGTTGGGTTACCACCTACCTACACGGCCCTGTGGTTTACTGCTGGGCGCTTGTTAAGCCGAGAGCTAGGTAAATGTAGAAAGAGCAAGCCACTGTTTTATTAGAACATCTGCTTTTAAAAAGACACACCAATGTAGAGAGAGAGAGATAAACGAGAAAAAAGGAAGGCAGGGAGTTTAACCAGATGCTAGTACCCGGTATGCTACCCTACACTGGGGTTGGGGAATGGCCGGTTGAAAGAGAAAGGGAGAGTTAAAAAATAAATAAGAGAAAAACACCGACACGGAAACACAAAATCAGTCCACTCAGAGGCGTTCCGACTGGCCAGTAGTTCGCAAGAAGCCCAGTAGCGCTTGCACAGCTTTCTTCTGTGACGATGGGTCATGACGATGGCGCAGTGTACTTTCTTCTGACAGCGGCTGGCCATCTAACCTGTTTAGTTTGCCGGTGTGAAGCCTAAAAAAGAAGATCTTTGTGGCAGGATCCTTCTGCATTATTTCAATCATTTTAGCCCGTTTTGTCCTTAACCTCTATTGTATATGGCTGTGTACATTAGAACGGGTAAAATTGTATCACAAACATCTCTGTACGTCATTTTGCGTGACACTGAAAACAAGTACTCATTGGGAAATCCGATAGACAAAAAGTGGACACTTAGGATCACCTCCTTGAGATATCCGCGGACAGCGCCATTCATGTGGTCTGTGCTCACTGCATATCCAATTAAAGCTGTCGTGAGCCTCAGTTGGCACGCAGTACGCAGGAATAGATCACTCACGTTACGAAAAAAGAAAAACGTGTTTATGAGTTGCCTTATGAATAGGCGTGGTAGTCCAAACCACCTTTCTTTACACGCCTAAATAAATTAGTTCCACTGCCTCGGTCCAAACTCGAGGCCCACACGAAAACCGCGAAGACACAATGGAATCTCTGTATATTGGCTCGTAAACAATGCAACACATGCATCACGTACCACAGTTTCCCGGCAAAGGACAAGTTGCAAAAAGTAGCTCGGGAGAAGATTGATAGATGATTCCCCTGTGACGTACTCGCCCTAAACTGAATTTGTTTTGCCTGTTCTTGCCAATAGTCGTCATTGTCTTTGTAGTTTTCTAGTGGTACCTCTGAGTATTGGACAGGTGACGTCCCACACTTCATATTGGCGAAACACTGCGGTGTAGATGACCACTCTCCATGCCTTAAAACCCAAGGACTTTCCCCAGTTCACCGGACTACCAGTAGCATTGCTGAAACTCTTACTACAGTGATAACCTCCGCCACGCTTGCGGCCTGGATGTCCAACGAGACGGTATGTTCATAGAGACGGAATGTCCAATAGTGGACATTCCCTCTCGATGGACATTCCGTCTCGATAGACATGCCGTCTCGGTTGGACATTCAGGCTCGTTGGACATTTAGTCTCGGTTGGATATTCAGGCTCGTTGGACATTGTCTTGCCCATCACGTGACACACTGGAAATTCCGTCTCCTTGGACACTCCGTCTCATTCGGAAAACGAGACTCCCCAGTATGAGGATCAAAAAATGTAATTTGTGCTTATTTGATTGCAGATCACTTTAGGGGGCTGGGCTGTCATTGTATTGTAGTCCACAACACGTGCCAGCAACTCCGCCACACTTTCTTTGTCTGTGCAAAAGCAGCGACATCATCCGCATAAGCCAGAATTTTAACTTCTGATGCCTGCAACCTAAAACCGTGAATGCTGCTGTTTTCACTTATTGCAGAGCGTAAGGTTTCTATGTAGATTCTCAACAAAACAGAACTAAGCGGTCATCCCTGACAGACGGAACGCCTAATGTGAAGGGGACCCCAAATGTATCAGGCAATTGCGATATGCCAAAGCCACGCCATCTTTGATTACCGAACCAACATTCACATCTATGGTCTAGTATGCCAAGAAGCGGGGCATGAGAGACACAGTCAAATGCCTTTTCGAGATCGAGCTGCAGAATCGCCACACGACTTTCCGTGGCGTCACAACACTCGAGAACGCATCACATTTTCTGTATATTGGTCACAATGCAACGTCCCTTAACACCGCAAGTTTGGCGAGACCCCACAAATTCTTTGATGACACCTTGGAGGCACCGCGCTAGTAATTTCATCAATATTCTGTAGTCGCAATTAGATAATTATATAGGCTGATATGGCGAAACTAGTTTTAACTTCTTTCTGTCTTTGTATCAAAATAGTATGAGCCTCACTAAAAGACGTAGGCAAACTATCTAGTTTATTTCACTCGTTAAAGATTCTGTTAGCAGTCCGGATAATTCACTCTTAAATGTTTTTTTTTAAAACACAGCACTCAGGCCGTAAGGCCTCGGTGACGTGCTAGGACGTAGCTTATCTATGGCCTTCTTTTCTTCCGTTTGTGATACAGGCTGTTCTAATGCTGCTTTTGTGTCATCAGACGACCGCGGCTTTCTAATGAAGAAGGACTCTTAACATCGCCTCCTCAACTGGTCTGGTAGCGAATAGAGCCTCGTAGTGCTTAAAAAAAGTCCGTTCAACGCTATCATTTTCTGCCGTTTCTACACTATTGCATTTGATAGTTTCTATAAGGGGTTTGCCGTCTTGCGTGACTTTTCTCGAGTCCTAATGCCCGTTTCGTTGGATTTTCCTCTAAGCTCATTTGCATTGCTCTGGCTCGTACTAGGTCCCCTATAGCGCTCTTCATCATAAATCTCTACCTCATTTTTGATATTGCGCAAATCCTCGACATACCACACCAGGCTTTACACATTCCCGTGCTGTCAGTTTCTGCAGCAATGATTTAAGCTCACTCTCTTTCTTTGTCGATTTTGAATGGCAAGGACATTGATCACTCAATCGCTATCATCTTGACCGCTGTCTTGAAAAGGTACCACTCTGCTCTCTACCTGTCCTCTCTCTCTCTATATCTATCTATTATTATCTAGATATCATATCTATCTATCTATCTTTCTATATATCTATCTATCTATCTATCTATCTATCTATCTTCTCTATCTATCTATCTATCTATCTATCTATCTATCTATCTAATCTACTCTCTATCTATCATCTATCTTCTATCTATCTATCTATCTATCTATCTATCTATCTATCTATCTATCTATCTATCTATCTATCTATCGATCTATTATCTATCTATCTATCTATCTATCTATTTATCTATCTATTCTATCTATCTATCATCTAATCTATCTATCTATCTATCTATCTATCTATCTACTTCTATCTATCTATCAGCCGCCGACGACTTTTAGCTCTCCCGGCCGTTTCGATAATGGTATCCAATACCAAACTTGGTATGGCATAACATGACTGTATGACAAGCACATTTCACTAGTCATAACATGAAAACAATGAAATGAATGTCATGATTTACATTTCATGATCTTGCTGCTCTTGCGGTGGTTTCGTTCACATGACATGTTGCAAAATGGTACGGTATGACATGGTTGCATGACGATTACAAGAGACAGACCCTAACAGGAAAATCATGACATGCGAGTCATGTAACAACATGACTACATGCCACGCTCATTATGCGCTCAATGCCATTTCGCTAGCGTCACATATACCTATTTGGTATTACGGTACGTGAATGGGTGACGAGGGTATGCAACTAGTGCAAACATGATAATCATGAGATGCGTGTCAAGTAAGTAGTAGTAGTAGTAATAGACTTTTATTCAGCCAAATTTGCTGGCCGAGCATTTCGACCACCTGTGCGATCAGTCGACGCTGTTCTTCTTCGCCTTCGGCGCCGATCCAGTCGAGCCGGGAGGTGATGGAGAGGGATGGGGGAGGGTAATAGCTGGATTGCTCAGCAGTTGGGCAGTAAAACAGGCAGTGTGACAGGTCAGCGTATGGGGAGGGACAATTAGGACAGCAGGGGTTAGACCTATATTTATAAAGGAAAAGGCGAGAGGGAGTTATCAGGCAGTTCATTTGGATGTGCCATACAGTTCGAGCCTGGAGCGCAGTGAGTGATGAACGAGGGCGAGGGTAAAGACGCTTGTCGAGCCGGAGCTGGAGATATACCTCCTTGATAGTGTGACGCAAGGAGATCTGCCCATCGTTATTCGCGCAGCTCTCACTGACTTCTGAAGGTGTGGGCCAGGGAATGAACGGTGCCCGGTGCAATATATCGCGGGCAAGCTGATGAGCTAGCTCACTGCCGTTAATACCCGAATGCCCAGGAACCCAGCGGAGGAAGACAGTGGAGGGTTGAAGAGCTGAGGCCGCTCGCTCAACCTCCTGTTGAAGAGCAGGGGGAACGTGTTGTTCTTTATGTGACGGATGGCGGAGTGAGAGTCGGAGTAAATCGGGTACTCGGGGAGAGAAGGGAGGGAGGAAAATGACTGCATGGCGTGGACCATGGAAATGACATCGAGCGAAAGTACATTTGGCGGGTGTAAGTATGGCCTGCTGGTGTGCGTGTCAGATGCCGAAAGGTGTGGATGGTAGATAACGTAGCCACACGAGCCCCGAGGAGCCATGTATGAGGCATCCGTGTAGGCAACTCCCTGTGTAGAGAGAGGAGGAGAATGATGCTGTGCTGCCGCATGACGCCGGCCGGCGTGAAGAACGGGAGACATATTGGATGGGAGGGGAAAGATGTGAAGGTTAGAAGCAGCGGTGCTGTCATGTAAGAACATGACTACATGTGACGCTCATGATGCGCTGGCGGCCATTTCGCTGGCTTCATATGTACCGAATTCAGTATTACGTGACGTCAATGGATGACAAAGAACCTCCACATATTCTAAATGTGGTATCACGTGACGCGAATAGATGCCGAAGGTAAACGACGCATCCAAACATGATAATTACGACACGTAAGTAATGTACGGCATAGTTTACCTCTACCTCGTAACGTTGTGCTGATTTTAGAGTGACATGTAAACCTTCCTCATTCGTGCTTCGCATATCATCGATTCCCACTGTACGTGGGATCTGCCAATCTTTTTCTTTAGAGTTTTTCCGAGAGAAATATATCAAGAAAATGTGGTTCGGGATGCACGAGCCACGTGGTGATCAAAACGGTCGGACTCTTGGCAGCGCTGGATGCGTCAGCCGCAACCGATTTGGTCCTTAGGGTGTTTTAGAATGGCTCACCGCCAGCCCTTGTGGTGCGGTCGCTGCCACTGCGCATGCCTCGTTTCGTGAGCCGCAATTCGCGTTCACGGCCCGCCCATAGAAAATCCGAAATAGCGGGTACCGATCGTGGCCTGTGAGGTCCACGAATCGCTGGTGTCAAGGCTATGTGTAGTTTCCGTGCATTTGAGTTTGCGGACCAGCTAAAGTCCCTAGATTATTCTCTAGGAGGAACAAACGTCAAGGAAGGACAAACAAAACTCAAGGAAGGACAAACAAAAGCTCATATGGTATCCGCTATGCCCGGAACGCCCGCAGCGCCTGTAAACGTTATTCTAAATCTTCCTCTTCTCTTCCCTTGCGTCTCATAAATGCTGTAGCTACGGTGGGGCTTCAATCACCACTGTTTCGCCTCGTTACTCTACAGTAAGAAAATGGTATAATCTGTAATGGCATGTGCGAAATCCTGCTTTGTCCTTTGGTTGATTGACGTCAAATGTCGCCTTAATTATTTAGCCATTATTTTATAAATAGTTTGTACAGAATGGACAGTAAGCTGATCGGCCTGTAATTTTTGAAGTAGCTTACATCTCGTTTTTTTTTGCGAATTAAGGTGATGTAGATGTTTTTCCAAGATTCTGGTACCCTTCCCGTCAAAAGGCACTTCGTATATATGGTAGATCATTTTTCTAACACAGTTTCTTCAACATCACTCAGTAGGAGCATCGTTACCTTAACCTCAGCAGCGGCTCTGCCTGTTTGCATTCCTTCTATGGTTTTCATTACTTCACCTGTCGTTACTGGTGGGATGTCGAATTCCTCTGGGCTATTATATGCGAAGCAGCTTTCTAACTAGCCTGTGTGGTTCTGTCTCTCTGTACGAACGCTCCGCATGTCACAGGTGTTGGCGCGCTGCCAAGTAGATCACGCCACTGCTGCGCTCTGACGCCACGCTCCCCTCGCAGTACACGCTGACGTCACTCTCTCACTTGGCTGTCATGTGCTCACCACGGCGGTCGCAGCGGCCGCCTCGTCCGTCCGTCCACAACACCGGCCGCCTCCGCCGCTCACTACATTGCTGACTCGTCGGTTCACGCGCAATAACTCCGACGCGCGCTTAAAGTACGTGTTGAAACATGTCTGTACCTGTCAAGTACAACACCTATGCCAGCCATCGCTTCAAACCAATATTCCTACGCTCACCGCAGCACCCGCGTTAGTATCGTTGAACCCGTGACGCTACCCATACGCGATGCTGCTTCGCATCGCATCAGGGTTCCCTTCGGGGAGATGGTCCATTTTTTTTATTGCTTCTTACGATATCATCCTTGTTGTGCCGGCTTCTCTGCAGCTCTACGTAGAACTCGTACGCCAACTCAACCATCCTATTTGTATTGGTTAGGTCATTACCTTTCCTGTATCTTAATATATACATATCATTTCTGCCTATACACAAGCTTGCCTTCACAACTTTCACGCTTCTCCCACTTGTTCTAGGCTGCTCGATTCTCTGACTGTTATGCCTTCGGATGTCGGCTACCTTACGCCTATTTATTAGCTTCGAAAGCTCCGCTAGCTCTATTTCGTCGAGTGTATTTGAGGCTTTCATGGTCGATTTTGCGTCTCCTGAAACAACGCCTCCTGAAACAATGCGTGAAAGAATTAAATACAAAAGCGAAATGTCGAGACGTGAAATGACAAGTCCCGGTAAAAGATCAATCTGCTATATAAGAAACAGTGGATTGCCGACAAGCCCACGATCGAGACTGGACTATTTGTTGGAAGACGGCACGCACCATTATGCACGTGCTCGGTGTATATCACAGGGTCATAATTGTGTCACCGGGATATCTGTTCTGGTGTACAAAGATTCCTAATCGAATCAAGGTGGTATTGATTGCAATTCTCTACAATAGTAAAATTTGATTTCTTTTAACTTTTGAAAATTCATTAGATACAAAAGTAATAGGTGACTCACTATCTCAATAATCATTTCTTGGCCAATCTCCCAGAGCGAGTGTGAGCTATTTGCTAAGGCCATCATCATCATCATCATCATCGTCATCATCATTATCATAATTGTGTAGACTCTCAGCTCTGTGCATTTGCCCGCCACGAGTGCTGTCATCAACAGCGCGGCTGCTAACGCCAGAGCAATTCGTAGCCGTTAAGAACTATGCTTGGTTTAGGAAACGTATAGACCCGTTCATTGTTTACACACAGAGCCCCTTGATGACATCCGGCTTCGCCTAACATGGTGCTTTTATAGCATCGGTGAGCGAGAAGAGCTTTCGAAAAATAGTCCGCTCATTTTCTACGCTTTCCTTCGCTTATTCGGCTAGATACGTTCAAACAAATGCTTTTTTAGCTACATAAAAACAATAAGAGATTCCCTTGAGCTTTCTACACGTTCCTTCTATTTCAAAAGCGGAGAAAAGACTTTCCTTACCCTAGGAAAAATAAACTTGAAAACGGTATTTCAGTTTTGCCGTCAGAAGCTGGTAAATGAGGTCACCGGAAATTTTTTTCGGTACAAAGCTTGTGACCTTGAAACCGTGTATATGGAACCAGTGGAGTAAAAAACGAATACAGGAAATGTATGGATGTTCAGTAAACTAGACGTCCAGTTTTCTGCCCTACACATGCTAAAAATACCAAGGGAGTCAAGGAGAGAGAGAGACAGAGAAGAGGCGGTGCATTTCACAACACACACACACACAGAGCGCAGAATTTCGCTGGCGGTCACCCAATGCTGCTGTCTTCAAGTACCTCTGGACATCTCGCGTGGATTTCTACGTGGATGTGCTTGGAGACAACGCTGGAAAGTTTCAGTGAAGATGGGAGTGCAGCATTTTTATGTCTTAATGATGACATCTTTATGCGGCTGCGTGAGCTTTCGCTAATACTTTTATATTCTTTCACACGAAGGCGTGTGTAGGGTTCTACCCCACCTTGTAATGTCAATTTCCGCTCATTGCACCTGAACGCCCTAGATAGCACAGTCAGCTGTGCCAGAGAGTTGACACTGTGCTCGCCAATCGTTCTAGTGGTTCCAACAGGCAGGAGAGACGCTACGCGGTCATGTGAGGAAGAAGACTTTAACTTTTTTTATTTGCCATTTTCAGTGCCGCTAAAATTTCGGAGGGGCCTCTGGGTGCAACACCGAGGATCGTTCCCGTTGAAGACCGTAGGCCGTAAAAAATGGGCAGTGCCACATTCGGGTACATCGTATGTGTTATGCTGCTTCTATACAAGAAGACAATTCTCTGATTCAGTTTCTTTGTTTTACAGAACGGTAATGCTTTTCTTCGTTTCATTACTGGCAGAAGTTTTACTAACGTTATGTTGTTTGTATGTCTTTTTTACTCAGTGTATATTATTGGCGTTATAATATTGTGCTCATTCCTTCATGAATATATTAAGTTCAGTAGGTGAGCCCACTTTATCTAAGCGCTGTCAATACAAGTAGAAGTCTTCGTTTGATCAACTGCCTGAAGTCTGTCCACGTCTTTCATTAGCGCGGCTCTTCCCAGACGAAAGTCGATATTATTTAGTGTGCCGGCACGGTATACAAAGCCTACATGGTGCGTCGGCAGCTTCCAGCTGTACGACTTGCGACAATGTCTCCGCCCAACGTATGCTTACTCGGCAAATGGTACTTCTTCGCAGCACTAAAAATTAAAGGGCTTTGCAATAGTACTTGTCTTGCACGAATACTCAATGCTAAATTGGAGAATTAGTGTTCTGGGATAACATGTTTCCCTTCCATGTACATATATTCAAAGAGGTAAAACGTCTACGCGTTACGTAATAACATATTGTCCGCTGTAGGACCAAGCCTTATTGTAAATTTACATTGGTGCGTGCTCCACATGCTCGCTCGCCAACGCTCCATGACTCTTTGGAATGAGCCTCTGTTTACGCATGCAAGATTACGATCCCTTGATCCAACGTTAAGCATACAGATTCCAACAAAAATTCGACGAGGCGATGCTACTGCTCTGTGCAGACTTTGGTTGGGAGTCGCGTTTACCCGTGCGTACGCCTTCCGCATAGGTATGGCCGACACAGCCGACTGTGCAAACGGTGGAGATGAAGAAACCATTCGACATACCCTGTGTGACTGCCCAAAATACAACCTGGAAAGACAACACTTCTACTCCTACTAATATTGCGACAGACGAGCGGGTGCCGCTTTAAGGAGCTTCGCCCCTAAAAGGCAAGTGTATCCAATGCTTTGCTAAGCTTTGCCATCAGTATGTCATCTTAGCTAAAGCCTCTTGATGAGGGGCTTTAGCTAAGATGACACGGTGGTGGCACTTGCCCGTCTCTTTGCGTTCTACTCCTTATCGCCTCCGAGACATGAGTGCATCTTTCTCTGCGGGCTGATTGATTGATTGACTGAAAACTTTATTGGACAATTCACAATGTGCTCTCGCTTGTTGTTTCTCCGCGGGCGCTCACGCCTTCCTTCATTTTGGAAGATAACTGCCAGATGGCACTCGCGTCTATCGTGCCCTAGAGTCACTGTATATGCTACCTTTAGGTAGCACAGTTGCGCCAAGATACGCCATCTTGGGTTCAAAAGCCTTTCGGGAAAGCTACTCACCACCCGGGTAGGAGGAACCCTACATAATTCCTCAATATTGAGGGACTATGGTACAAGCATGGCCTTATTTTTCGCTTTCTTTCTATTTTTTAAACGTATGAGTAAAACTCGGTTGTTCTGGTCATGCCTAGATGCCTTGATTTGATGCTTACGTTCTTGGTATGTAATAATAAATCAATGTGCGTCGGCTCATTGAACCAGTCAGATTTATATTTATGGTTGGTTACACTAACTTCGTCTTCTTTTCCGCTGTTTTTCCCATTCCCATTTTTGCACTTTTGATCACGATCGAACCAGTTAGGGATGAATTTTTTTCATCGTGTTAGACTCATTCGTTAACTGTGTTAGGGAGCCAGGTGTAGATTTATCACCTTTAACTGAATCGAGCTGGGTAGCGATCGAGTACACGTGCGACGCCTACGTTAGGCGCGGCTCTCTATTACGCTAGATTCTATTACAATCGCGGCTCATGACAGCTGATGTGAATCGTTGTTAAACAGCCCTGTCACGCCCAACATTCCTTCCGCGTAAGGTTTTAAAGGTGCATTGAATTCCCGTAGTTCACGCGCTAGCTGCAACAACTTGCCGATTTGAATAAGCATAGTTTAACTCATTCTCCATTTATTTGTAGTGTTATACCAGTCAGACCAATTGTTACGTATGCAGCCAACACATGCTGACAAACTCTGCATGTATAACGAATTCACTGCATCTGTGGGTAATGCAAACGTAGCAAGTTTGCAGCACCATGAATAGATAAAAAGAAGTGAAACGTTTATTTCTTCCTCACTGAACACTAATCTTTCTCTAGCCACACCCGCTGCACCCGAGTCTAATCACGTAAACTGTAATTCATACGATTTACCGCAGAATGCACTTGCTACCACATTTCTCCCGACCAATAGGTCATATGAATACAGTGCCGAAGAAGTGCGGCGAGAATAACGACAACAGCCGATGTCAACCACGCTTGATCTGCCCGGAATCATCGTAGCGTTGGCTTCTCCGCTGTGCATTTGAACCACTTATGACCACGTGATAGCACTCGGCGAATAGGGGTGCTGCAGGCGGAGTGAGCGCTGCCCGGAAAACAGTGGCGCAACTCTGCCACCTAAAGGTAGCATATGAAGTAACACTAACGTGCCTCGATGCGCTCGTTCGCCTTCGATGCACGGATCAAGATCTCTAACGCAGCGCTTCCAGAATACAATTCACCAATTTTCTCACAGAAAACCATAAAATAAAAGTTTTGTTTACTCCCTCCACACGCAAGACTATCGTCTTTCAACGACATTTGCAGTGCAACATGCATATACGGGGCCACTTTTTTAAAGTGACACTTCTTTTTCAAAATAGACAGATAGGCCAACAACATTTTGTTCGTGTGTCAGCTTGCGCTAAAAAAAGGTAATACGATCTACCAACTACCTCGTTTTTCAGTATTATTTCAGTTTTATACGTATTTTATAGTTTTGTGCTGGCTCTGCACATATGAGGTGACAATCATTATGCTACAGAATGGGATGAGCCAACTGTCTTATGGGCAGAAGCCTTTTTTGTGTATATTTATTTAAAAAAACATGGCTAATACGTCACCGAGATTGAAGTAGCCCCAACAGTAGTTGGCGTGTAAAGATGATTGATTATTTATATATGGGGTTTAACGTCCCAAAACCACCATATGATTATGAGAGACGCCGTAGTGGGGGGCTCCGGCAATTTCGACTACCTGGGGTTCTTTAACGTGCACCAAAATCTGAGCACACTGGCCTACAACATTTCCGCCTCCATCGGAAATGCAGCCGCCGCAGCCGGCATTTGAACCCGCGACCTTGGCGTGTAAAGATAACAAGCCATTAGTATACTTAAGAACTTATGTCTTGAGACTTACACATTTCACACCACGTGCTGCAAAGCGAGGGGTCGTAGGTTTGTGTTAGTGAAAATTTGGTAGAAGTGCATAGAGATAAACGGAAACGAAAATTTTTAAACATCAACACAAACCAACTGGCCCATCTTGCTATCTTGTCATAGATTCGACTCGTGGTGAGATATATTTTTTATTTGCTAGTTTGTTCTCTGTCAACTTTAGGGTATATTTGAAATGCAATATCTGTCACAAAAGTATGCCAGTTGAGCCGCAATAGGCCTCGGCATCAGACACTTTTGTGTTGAAAAAGAAAGCACGAGGATATATAATGATTGCACGAAGCATGTAAACATCGACGAAAAAAGGAGTAAACATTCGTCGCTTATTACCAGCCTTTCAGTACCTCGGGAATCAAAGTGCGGAAGGAACTAGTCTGGTGTTAAGAAAACCGGGACTCATGATAAAAAAAAAAAAACATTCGTGGCAAGAGCAGCAGTTGGTGCTTGGTATATGTGCTTTATCATTCGCTTCGCTAACTTCAGGTCTCGTTAGGAATGAACCAATAATAACTTCTCGCAAATGGACTGCAGATCTGACCAAGAATGCACAGTACGTATGGATAGAGTAAGAACAAGCGAGAGAGAGAGAGAAGCTCATCACGGATCCCAGATGATTGCAATTCAGCAGCGAGTGATGAGATGTCGGCAAGGATCCAGTGTTACCTCGACACGACTCTCTGGCTCGTGGCCAGGGCTTATTGTGAGGGGCGCAGACAACAGTGCGGAATCGATCGCGTCGCCCGCGGCGATGGCATTCTGATCTGCCGTCTGCACAAATGAGTTCGACATTCTGTGTGGTTTGCGGTGAAAGCCGCCAGCAAGCGGCAACTTCAGCTGTGGCAACGTGTTCATGTGCTCGTTTATTTGCTTCGAAGGATGGTGGGTTGTGGGCTGCAGCTAAACTTTCTGAAGTATTCAACGAAATTTTTCACACACACACACAAACACACACACAAACACACACACACACACACACACACACGCGCAGGTGCACAGCCGCACACGACGCACACGCACACAGACAAACACACACACACAAGCACACGTGCACACAAGCCCACAAGCACACGCCCACGTGCACACGACGCACACGCGCACACGAACGCACGCGCACACGCACACACACAAACACGCACACACGCACACATACGCACACACACGCACACACACAGACATGCACACGCGCACACGCGCATGCACACACACGCGCACACGCACACTCACACGCGCGCACGCGCACATGCACACGCACACACACACACACACAGGAACACGCACACACGCACACGAACACGCGCACACACGCACACACTAGTTGTGTGCGTGCGCACGCACGCACACAAGCACTCGCGCACGCGCGTGCGCGCACACACACGTGCACACAAGCACGCACATACACACACACACGCGCACACGCACACGCGCACACACACACACACTCAGGCGCACACGCGCACACGCGCACACGCACACACGCACACGCATGCACACACACACACATACACACACATGCACACACACACCCGCGCGCACGCGCACACGCAAACGCACACGCGCACACGCACACACACACGCACACGCGCACACACGCACACGCACGCGCACTCGCCCCGCCGCGGTGGTCTAGTGGCTAAGGTACTCGGCTGCTGACCCGCAGGTCGCGGGTTTGAATCCCGGCTGCGGCGGCTGCATTTCCGATGGAGGCGGAAATGTTGTAGGCCCGTGTGCTCAGATTTGGGTGCACGTTAAAGAACCCCAGGTGGTCAAAATTTCCGGAGCCCTCCACTACGGCGTCTCTCATAATCATATGTGCTTTTGGGACGTTAAACCCCACATATCAATCAATCAATCAACCCGCACGCGTACACACACACACACACATAAACACACGCACACACACACACCCGCGCGCACACGCACACACGCACACGCACACACACACACACGCACACACACACGCACACGCACACACGCACACACACACGCACACGCACACACAAACACACGCGCACACGCACACACACACAAGCACACGCACACACACACACGCACACACACACAAGCACACGCACACACACACACACGCACACACATACACACACGCACGCACACACGCACACACGCACATACACACACGCACACACACGCACACGCACGCGCACACGCACACACACACACACACACACACACGCACACACACACACACACGCACACACACACACACACACACTGTTACGAATTTTGCTCTGTCGCGATGATAGCGGTGGCGAAGAGCGGCGAGCCGTCAAGCGGACTTCGCCGAAGCCTTTGCCCGAAGACGAAGCAGGGAGGCAATCGTTTTGAAAACAGCAACAAGAAGGAGCGTTTACTGTAGCAGGTTGTCGTTTGTACAGAGCCGGCCAGCATGACAACGTCGGCTGGGGCAAAATCCTCTAACATAAGGCCGGCACGGCCTTAAATAGCGTTTTGGGACTCTTGTGCGAGACCAGTTCCCCGGAACGGCACAGTGGCTCGGCTGAGGAGACGCAGCCATACCCGGAACTGCAAGGTGGTTCGGCGGAGGAAGCGACGTTATCCCCGGAACTGCACGGTTCTTCTGCCCGGAAGGCGGCGCTGGGAGGGGGAGACAGTTCGTCGGAACAGGGCTCGATCTCGTGAGACGTGCTCCCGAACGAGGAACATGTCTGTGGCACAACACCCAACCGCACGCGCTCGCAACATTTATTCCCTCACTCACCCAGAAAAGTCGTGTGGACGAACTTTTCTAAATATGTTTAGAATGCTATCCGAGAAGTTCAAGCGGCTCGTTACAACTTGGTAGAATATTCAATACTTTTTCGTTTCCACTAAGCCATTTGTATACCGAGTGCTTCTGCAGAGATTTCATGTGTTTTTCTCGCGGTGTTTGTTTGTGGTTACTGCGTGCTTCTAAAGCGTATCGTTACGCGACTGACATTGCTGATCCTTATGCGCTTGTCATCAGCTCACTGTTATTTGGGAACCAAAAAATGTCGAATAACCCTTTCGCAATGACTGTACTCTTTAAACACTTGTGATGTCACACAATAAATAAGCTCTTACCCCACCTATTCTTATCTTCTTTGCGTTCTAGGGCTGTCAGTGTGAGGATGATCATCGCCAACTGTTGTTTTCAATAAGAAACGCTATTTTTTTACTTTTTTCGAAATGTATTAATAGAAATTTGAGAAAATGTTAAGCTGGCAACCTAGCTTATAAAAAAGTGACACATGAGGTAAGCTTAAAGTACAGAACTGAAACGTCTCTAGTTTTTTTCGAGGTCTCTGGTTCTGAGATCTTCCCACCGACTGCGGAATCGTCACATGAACAGGGAGACTTAGCTATATAGTAAGTGCTTGTGACAAAAACTTCGACATCAATCAAAACAGTTCAAACTATTGTATCCTTCATGCGAAATAATTTCCTTCTGTAGTTCTCTACGCATCATGGCCTTCTACTGAACCCGCTACTCGCCTGTCTTTTTTTTATTATTGAAATAGAAAATAAACGAAGGAGTTTTCGTCACCGTTACTTGGCGACGGCTACACCTTTCCACCTAATTGGTACAAACAAAATTATGAAAAAGCAATACCATATATACATATATGCAGTACTACATGTGTGACAGCAAAAGTTCTCTTATATGGGCAGAACAAACACGTAGACGATACGCTCACTTTTAACTTTTGTCCGCTCAGTATTCGTCACAAATCTTCGTTTCTTCGAAGAACTGTTGCAGCACCTTCATTGCTTTGCCGTTTGTTTTGGATGGCCATCGACCTAGTATATTATTCAATCCGAATGGTCATTCAGGATCTCGCCTATGCAGTTCTTGTTCTAGTCGCCATCGGTGTGTGTTGTGTTTCGGACAGTTGAGCAATAGGTGACAGATATCTTCGTTGTCGTGGCCGCATGAACATGCTGACTATGTTTCACGATGAATACGAAGTAGGAAGTGCTTTGTGTAAGCAGTTCCGAGTCGTAGGCGATGAATTGGTGTGTAGATACGTCTTGGGAGGTCATGGTCTAATTGGTATTCAAGATTAGGATAAACAGAATATAGGATCGATTCCTTTGTTTTGTCTGTGAACCAGGTCATCATCATCATCACGATCAGCCTGGCTACGTCCACTGCAGGACAAAGGCCTCTCCCATGTTCCGCCAGTTAACCCGGTCCTGTGCTTGCTGCTGCCAATTGATACCCGCAAACTTCTTAATTTCATCTACCCACCTAACCTTCTGTCTCCCCCTAACCCGCTTTCGTTCTCTGGTAATCCAGTTAATTACTCTTAATGACCAGCGGTTATCCTGTCAACGCGCTACATGCCCGGCCCATGTCCATTTCCTATTCTTTATTTCAACTATGATATCCTTAACCCCCGTTTGTCCCCTAATCCACTCCGCTCTCTTCTTGTCTCTTAAGGTTACACCTACCATTTTTCTTTCCATTGCTCGCTGCGTCGTCCTCAATTTAGGCTGAACCCTCTTTGTGAGTCTCCAGGTTTCTGCTCCGTAGCTAAGTACCGGCAAGATACAGCTGTTATATACCTTCTTCTTAAGGGATAATGGCAATCTACCTGTCATAATTTGAGAGTGCTTGCCGAATGTGCTCCACCCCATTCTTATTCTTCTAGTTACTTCAATCTCGTGGTTAGGCTCTGCGGTTATTACCTGCCCTAAGTAGACATAGTCTTTTTACAACTTCAAGTGCACTATTACCTATCTCGAAGCGCTGTTCCTTTCCGAGGTTGTTGTACATTACTTTTGTTTTCTGCAGATTATTTTAAGACCCACCTTTCTGCTCTCCCTGTGTAACTCCGTAATCATGAATTGCAATTCGTCCCCCCGAGTTACTCAGCAGTGCAATGTCATGTCATTGTACCAGGTAGACAGGCATAATTCACGTTTTGTTGTTCTCAAAATTGTATTTGCATCATATTGAGATACTGGAATGAGGCACGTTTGCGTAGAATTATGAGCGGTTTTCGCCAACTCATCCGCCACTTCATTTTCCTTAATTCCGCAGTGACTGGGGACCCACTGAAATGCCACTAGATGATTCCACTTCATAGCTTCTGAGAGCTCTTTTAGTATAGCGTATACTATACGCACATCAATGTGTCTTGAAGTGGAATTTTCCACACATGCTAGTGCTGCCAGAGAGTCTGTAATTACCACCCATTTTCTTGGTGTCGTTGACAGTTTAATAAAACTTATGGTGAGCAAAATTGCTACGAGCTCCGACGTTGTTGAAGAAGAGAGGTGGCCAAACCGACATGCAGATTCTTCGTGCAATTCCGGAATTATGAATGCTGATGTCGCTGTCTCTTTGGTGACGGAGCCGTCAGTGTACACGTGAGTGCAGCCATGGTACCTGTCAAACAGATGATGTGATGCCAACTGCTGAGCGGCAACGATTGGCACTTCATGTTTGCTGCGAAATTCTTCTATTGACGTTTTAATAGTTGGTAGCTCAAGTAGCCATGGAGGGTAGTTTTGGTCCAGTGGCCAATGTGTCAACACAGGAAGCCGGGAAATGTACTGTTGGTACACATGGTGTATTTGCGCTCCAGCATGGTTCACGATGTTGGATATGAGCGGATGGGAAGGGTGTTGCGTGACTAGACGAAAAAGGTGCCGACATGTCTCCACATTTCTAATTACTATAAAGTTGGGTTCTCTTGCCACTGCCAGTGTCAAAGAACTTGATGTTGCCTGTGGAACCCCCCGACATATGCGTAAGCTTCGTGCTTGTAACAGCTGAACTCGGTGTAGCGACGTCTGAGAGATGTTGTGGAGAACTGGCGCAGAGTAGGCAATTTTCTGTCGGATTAGTGCACAATGGACGTGGAGAACAGACGCTGATGTACCGCCCCATTTCGTTGCCGCGATGCGACGTATAACATTTATGGTGATGTTCACTTCATTTTCTAGATCAGCAATAGGCTGACTCCATCTGAGTTGGCTATCTAAGGTAACGCCAAGGAAGCGATGCTTTTGTGCGATTTCGATTCTCTGGCCATCCACAAAAGCTTCAAGTTTTTCACTCTTTTTCTTGTGAATGGCAGAACTACAGATTTGGCGTGAGAAATCTGCATGCCTCGCTTTTTGAGGTAGTCACTTATTGCGTCTAGTCCTTGTGATTTACCGGGGTTCAGTAGTGGGACGATTCTCGCGACCTTCCAACACATTGGAACGCAGGCCTTCGTCCACATGTCGTTATTTATCCATAGAACTGGCATGCCGTTGGGTCCTAGATTTTTCAGAACACTGTACGATACGTTGTCGGGACCAGTTGCCGTACTTAAGCGGGTTAGGGATAGAGCAGTACGCAACTCTAGTAGAGAATACTTGTTATCCAGTTGAGCATGTGATAAAGTGTATGAATCTTGGATTTGCTGCTCTACAGAACTAGGCAGTGCAGTAGTGTTGTGAACCAGTTCCAGTGAGCATTGTGCAAAACTTATTAGAAACATCACGTTCGGATAATCCAAGAGATATTGCCAATGCTCTGAATGGGTTTCGCTGGGATACTGGATGACTTAGAGCAGTGATTTCTTGCCAGATTTTCGGAAGTGGAGTAAATGTCTTCTTTTTTTTGGGGGGGGGGGGGCAGGGGGGGAGACTAAGCTACTTGCTTTTTGGGACATAATAAATTATGCGTAAACAAGCAGAATAACAAGGCAGAAATAAGACATTGCGCTGGTTCCTCTTCACCCCAGCCATCGGTTTTGTGCAGCAGCGTTTCGAAGCTGCACTATCAGTAAGCCCACCAAGCCATCGTCGTGTGCTTTTCGAAGATTTGGTCAAGTATAGTCCGATTGTCTTGCACGGTGCGAGACACTATATAAAAAATAAAGAATTGTCCTGAAGAATACTTGGCATAACTTTTTTTTTATTCACTTCTTCTGCGTGCAGGCTAGACAATCTACCAATTATTCATAGAAAAAGAAAAGCCCAAGTATTAGACGAAGGTAGGTAGGAAGGAAGGAAGGAAGGAAGGAAGGAAGGAAGGAAGGGAAAGAGGGAGGTAGGGGGGAGGGGGGGTGGGAGGGAATAGTAGCACCTAGCAGACAGGAAGAAAAAAAATAACACTCAAAATGTTTGACATAGCTTTTCTTGGTCAAATTTTTCCGCATGCGAAATCAATAATCTAGCAACGTTGATGGAGAAAAACAGCGCAACTATAAGACTAATGGTGGAAGGGTACTTTGCACCTTATGAGTTACGTACCAATCATTATTGGAATGTTTTTATATAAGCGGATCGTTACAGAACTAGTGGGGATGGTGCAGGGGCGCCAGTTTTTATTTCTATTAGCACTGTCACCTGAGCCGCAAAATACGTTCCTCTATCCAATACTTTCAGATACGCTGCCATCTCTTATTCATCGTCACGTGCATTATGCTGCAACACATTAGAGCGAGAACTTACTATAATATGTATGCAGCTTTTTTTTGCTTTTGATGCTTAGAAAAGAGTAGATTGAGAGCCAGAATTCTTGTATTCTTCAATAGCACCAGAAACGAGCTTGCTATTACCGGGTTAAGTTTATGGCTTTTTAAGCTAGTATTGATTCGGCTTTAAAACCACTTTCACATGCTTCCGCACGTATCGGATATATCAATGTGAATATTTGACACAACAGATTCCGATACGAGCATCAGAAAAAGTAATAATTAGCTTGCTTGTTAAAATTGCGACTCGGCAACCAGATACTGAAGTTGTGTACTTTTCATGTTTTATCCGAATCTCCGTCGTTACCGTGCTCGACGAAAGTGGTGTGGCGGATGCTCGTCCGGATGGTCGAATTTCAATGGTTGCAAAATAGCTAGATGCCCGCGTACTCTTCGGCGTTAGTGAACATTAACAAATACCTGCAGACGGTAAAAATTTGTGGTGCTCTTCATGATGGCGTGTCTCAATATTACTAACTTTTTTTAGGCACGTCAAACCCCAAATAATAATGTTGGTGTTCGCCTGCAACATTAGCTGATGTTGCTGCATTATTTTTAGTCTTTTTCATTCCATTCATTTAATCTTGTCTCTTGTTTTCCTGTTGGTTACCACCTACCTACACGGCCTGTGATCTACTGCTGTGCACTTGTTAAGCCAAGAACTAGGCAAATCTAGAACGAGCAAGCCACTATTTTGTTAGAACATCTGCTTTCAAAAAGACGCACCAATGTAAATTTACAATTAGGCTTGGTCCTACAGAGCAAAATATGTTGTTACGTAACGCGTAGACGTTTTACCTATTTGATTATGTGTACATAAAAGGGAAACAAGTTATTCCAGAACACCAATTCTCCAATACAGCATTGAGCATTTGTGCAAGACAAGTTCTATTGCAAAGCCCGTTTAATTTGCAGTGCTGTGAAGAAGCACCATTTGTCGAGTAAGCATACGTTGGGCGGGGACATCGCCGCAAGTGGTGTAGCTGGAAGCTGCCGACACATCGTGTAGGCTTTGTATACCGTAGCGACACACTAAAGATCATCGACTGTGGCGTATCAGAAGAGCCGCGCTAATGAAAGACGTAAACAGACTTCAGGCTGTTGATCAAACGAAGACTTCTACTTGCATTGACAGCGCTTAGATAGAGCGGGCTCACCTGCTGAACCTAATAGATAGTTAGAGTATTGCGCCAAATAATTCATTAAACGTCAATATAATACACTGAGTAAAAAAGACATACAAACAACATAACGTTAGCAAAACTCCTGCCACTAATGAAACCAAGAAAAGCATTAAAGTTCTGTAAAACAAAAAAAACTGAACCTGAGAATTGTCTTCTTGTATAGAAGCAGCATAACACATACGATGCACCCGAATGTGGCTTTGCCCATTTTTTTACGGCCCATGGTCTTCAACGGGAACGATCCTCGATATTGCAACCAGAGACCTCCCCGAAATTTTAGCGGCACTAAAATAATAAATCGAAATATTGGCCCCGTATCTGCACGTAATCTGCAAATGTCGTCGAAAGACGATAGCCTTGCGTGTGGAGAGAGTGAACAAAACATATATTCGATGTTCTGCGCAAGAAAATTGGTGATTGGTATTCCGGAGGCGCTGAGTTAGAGTGCCTCGAGTGTGCAGCAGAGGCGAACGAGCGCATCAAGTCACGTCACACGTGAGACATGAGCGCCATCTTGCAGTTTCTTTTCGAAAACAAAGCGCGTGGCCGTGCGCGCCCGTCTCAGAGGTGATAAGGTGTAGAACGCGAGGCGACGAGTAGGTACCAACACCGTTTCGTTTTAGCAAAGCGTTGGAAACACTCCCTGTTCCGTGCAGGCGTTGCATGGTAAGCGCAGCGTGATAAGCGATATGGTCCTTAAAATTACTTATGTATGCGTTTTCTAGTAAAGGATGCATATGCAGAATATATGCGTGTTGTTATGATGCCCCAGACATGTGCAATATTTCTTTTTAATTGACAATTGCACAAGCATGAACGCTCTACCTTGAGCAACATTGGTGGTCACTGCGGATGGGGTCGGCCGTTTCAAGTACCCGATGCCGGTAGGAGTGGACAAACAGACAATTGTACAGACAGACAGACCAAAATTTTGCCGTCGAAGGTCCCCAAGAAACACTATCGTCTTTAAAAATGAAAGTGTTCTTCCTCACATGCCCGCGTAGCGTCTCTCCTGCCTGTTCGGAACACTAGAAATAGTCGCGAGAACAGTGTAAACTCTCTGGCACAGCTGACTGTGCTATCTAGGGTGCGCAGGTGCAATGAGCAGAAATTGACATTGCAAGGTGGGGTAGAACGCTACACACAGCTTCGTGTGAAAGAATATGAAGGTAAGCGTGAAGGCCCACGCAGCCGCATGAAGATGTCATTACTAAAACATAATAATGCTGCACTCCCATATTTACTGAAACATTCCAGCACTGTCTCACAGCACATCCATGCAGAAATCCACGCGAGATGTCCACAGGTACTTGAAGGCAGCAGAATTGGGTGACCGGCCTGCGAAGCTCTGCGCTCTGTTTGTGTGTGTTATGAAATGCACCACTGCTTCTCTCTCTCTCCTTGACTCCCTCGGTATTTTTCTCATGTGTAGGACAGAAAACTGGACGTCTAGTTTACTGAACATCCATACCTTTTCTGTATTCATTTGCACCCTATCTCCCTGTGTTTCACTCCACTGTTTCCATATAGACGGTTTCAAGGTCACAAGCTTTGTACCCCCAAAAAGTTCCGGTGACCTCATTTACTAGCTTCGGACGTCAAAACTCAAATAACGCTTTCAAGTTTATTTTTTTCTAGGGTAAGGAAAGTCTCTCTTTAGGTTTTGAAGTAAAAGGACCGTGTAGAAAACTCAAGGGAATCTCTTATAGTTTTATGTAGCTCAAAAAAGGCATTTGTTTCAATTTATCTTGCCGAATAAGCGCAGAAAAGCATAGAAAATGAGCGGGCTATTTTCGAAAGCTCTTTTTGCTCACCGATGCTATAAAAGTATACTGGTAGACGAAGCCAGATGTGATCAAGGGCCTGTGTTTGTAAACAGTGAAAGGGTCTATACGTTTCATAAACCAAGAAAAGCTCTTAACGGCTACGACTTGCGCTGGCGTTAGCAGCCGTGCTGTTGGTGACAGCACTCGTGGCGGGCGAATGCACAGAGCTGAGAGTCTACAAAGTTAAGATGATGATGATGGCCTAAGCAATCGGTTCACACCCACTCGGGGGAATTGGCTAAAAAATGATCATTGATATAGTGAGTCACATATGACTTTTAAATCTAATGAATTTTAAAAACAGGTTAGAACAAATCGAATTTTACTAATTAAGAGATTCGCAACCCAAATTCGCCTTGATTCAATTAGGAATCTTTGTACAGCACAACAGATATTTCGTTGACACAATTATGAACATGTGATGTGCACCGAGCACGTACGTAATGGTGCGCGCCGTTTTCCAACAAATAGTCCAGTCTCGATTGTGGGCTTGTCGGCAATCCGCTGTTTCTCATATGGCAGTTTGGTCTTTTACCGGGACTTGTAATTTCACGTCTTGACATTTCGCTTTTGTATTTAATTGTTTCACGCATTGTTTCAGGAGGCATTGTTTCAGAAGACGCAAAAAAGACTATGAAGGCATCAAATGGACTCGACGAAATAGAGCTAGCGGAGCTTTCGCAGCTAATTAATAGGCGTAAGGTAGCCGACATCCGAAGGTATAACAGTGAGAGAATCAAGCAGGCTATAACAAGTGGCAGAAGCGTAAAAGTTGTGAAGGAAAACTTGTGTATTGGCAAAAAATTAGAAGTACAAATTAAGGTACAGTAAAGATAATGACCTAACCAATACGAATAGGATGGTTGAGTTGGCGTACGAGTTCTACGTAGAGCTGCGCAAAAGCCGAAACAACAAGGATGATATCGTAAGAAGCAATAAAAAAAAATGGGCCATCTCCCCGAAGGGAACCCTGATGCGATGCGAAGCAGCATCGCGTATGGGTAGCGTCACGGGTTCAACGACACTAACGCGGGTGCTGCGGTGAGCGTAGAAAGATTGGTTTGAAGCGATGATTGGCATAGGTGTTGTACTTGACAGGTACAGACATGTTTCAACACGTACGTTAAGCCCGCGTCAGAGTTATTGTGCGTGAACCGACGAGTCAGTGATGTAGTGAGCGGCGGTGGTGGCAGGTGTTGTGAGCGAACGGACGAGGCGGCCGCAGCGACCGCGGTGGCGAGCACGTGATAAGCAAGGAAGAGAGTTATGTCAGCGTGCACTGCGAAGGGAGCGTCGCGTGAACGCGCAGGAGTGGCATGACCTACTTGACACCGCGCCAACACCTGTGACATGTGGAACGTGTGTACAGAGAGACAGCACCACACAGGCTAGTCGAAAAGCTGCTTCGCATATAATAGCCCAGAGGAATTCGACATCCCACCAGTAATGACAGGTGAAGTAATGAAAACCCTAGAAGGAATGCAAACCGGCAGAGCCGCTGCTGAGGTTAAGGTAACGATGCACCTACTGAGTGTTGTTGGAGAAACTGTGTTAGAAAAATGAGCCACCATATATACGAAGTGCCTTTTGACGGGAAGGGTACCAGAATCTTGGAAAAACATCTACATCACCTGAATTCACAAAAAAAGAGATGTAAGGTACTTCAAAAATTACAGGCCGATCAGCTTACTGTTCATTCTGTACAAACTATTTATAAAATAATCGCTGAAGAATTAAGGCGACATTTGAGGTCAATCAACCAAAGGACAAAGCAGGATTTCGTACATGCCATTACAGAATATACCATTTTCTTACTGTAGAGTAACGAGGCCGAACAGTGGTGATTGAGGCCCCACGGTAGCTACAGCATTTATGAGACGCAGGGGAAGAGAAGAGGGAGATTTAGAATAACGTTTGCAGGCGCTGCGGGCGTTCCGGGCATAGCGGATACCATATGAGCTTTCGTTTGTCCTTCCTTGACGTTTGTCCCTCCTAGAGAACAATCTAGGGACTTTAGCTAGTCTGCAAACTCAAATGCACGGAAACTACACATAGCCTTGACACCAGCCATTTGTGGACCTCACGGGCCACGATCGCTACACGCTATTTCGGATTTTCTACGGGCGGGCCGCGAACGCGAATGGCGGCTCACGTACGAGGCATGCGCAGTGGCAGCGACCACACCACAAGGGCTGGCGGTGAGCCATTCTTAAACACCCTAAGGACCAAATCGGTTGCGGCTGACGCGTCCAGCGCTGCCAAGAGTCCGACCGTTTTCATCACCACGTGGCTCGTGCATCCCGAACCACATTTTCTTGATATATTTCTCTCGGAAGAACTCTAAAAAAATATTGGCAGATCCGACGTACAGTGGGAATCGATGATATGCGAAGCAGGAATGAGGAAGGTTGGCATGTCACTCTAATATCAACACAACGTTACGAGTTGGAGGTAAACTATGCCGTATATTACTTACGTGTCGTAATTATCATGTTTGGATGCGTCGTTTACCTTCGGCATCTATTTGCGTCACGTCATACCACATTTAGAATATGTGGAGGTGCTTTGTCATCCATTGACGTCACGTAATACTGAATTTGGTACATGTGAAGCCAGCGAAATGGCCGCCAGCGCATCATGAGCGTCACATGTAGTCATGTTCTTACATGACAGCACCGCTGCTTCTAACCTTCACATCCTTCCCTTCCCATCCAATATGTTTCCCGTTCTTCACGCCGGCCGGCGTCATGCGGCAGCACAGCATCATTCTCCTCCTCTCTTTACACAGGGAGTTGCCTACACGAATGCCTCATACATAGCTCCTCGGGGCTCGTGTGGCTACGTTATCTACCATCCACACCTTTCGGCACCTGACACGCACATCAGCGGGCCATACTTACACCCGCCAAATGTACTTTCGCTCGAGGTCCTTTCCGTGGTCCACGCCATGCAGTCATTTTCCTCCCTCCCTTCTCTCCCCGAGTACACGATTTACTCCGACTCTTACCCCGCCATCCGTCACATACAGAACAACAGGTTGTCCCCGGCTCTTTAACAGGAGGTCGAGCGAGCGGCCTCTCCTCTTCAACCCCCCACTGTCTTTCTCCGCTGGGTTCCTGGGCATTCGGGTATTAACGGCAGTGAGCTAGCTCATCAGCCTGCCCGCGATATATTGCACCGGACACCGTTCATTCCCTGGCCCACACCTTCGGAAGACAAGTAAGAGCTCCGCGAATAACGATGGGCAGATCTTCTTGCGTCACACTATCGAGGAGGTATATCAGCAGCTCCGGCTCGACAAGCGTCTTTACCCTCCCCCTCATCCATCACTCACTGCGCTCGAGGCTCGAACTCTACGGCACATACAAATGAACTGCCTGGTAACCCCTTCTCGCCTTTTCTTTTATAAATATAGGTCTAACCCCTGCTGTCCTAATTGTCCCTCCCCATACGCTGACCTGTCACACTGCCTGTTTTACTGCCCAACTGCTCAGCAATCCAGCTATTATCCTCCCCCCTCCCTTTCCATCACCTCCTGGCTCGACTAAATCGGCGCCGAAAGCGAAGAAGAACAGTGTCGACTGATCGCACAAGTGGTCGAAATGCTCGGCCTGTAAATTTGGCTGAATAAAAGTCTATTACTACTACTACTACTTACATGACACGCATCTCATGATTATCATGTTCACACCAGTTGCATACCCTCGTCATCAATTCACGTACCGTAATACCAATTTAGGTATATGTGACGCTAGCGAAATGGCCTTGAGCGCATATTGAGCGTGGCATGTAGTCATGTTGTTACATGACTCGCATGTCTAGATTTTCCTGTTAGGGTCTGTCTCTTGTGTTCGTCATGCAACCATGTCATACCGTACCATTTTGCAATATGTCATGTGAACGAGACCACCGCAAGAGCAGCAAGACCATGAAATGTAAATCATGACATTAATTTCATGTTTTTCATGTTATGACTAGTCGAATGTGCTTGTCATACAGTTATGCCATACCAAGCTTGGTATTGATACCATTATCGAAACAGCCGGGAGAGCTAAAAGTCCTAGGCGGCTTGATAGATAGAATGATAGATAGATAGATAGACGGACAGATAGATAAATAGATAGATAGATAGATAGATAGATAGATAGATAGATAGATAGATAGATAGAAGAGTGGGACCTTTTCAAACAGCAGATCAAGATGATAGCGATTGAGTGATCAAGTTTCCTTGCCTTCAAATCGACAAAGAAAGAGAGTGAGCTTAAATCGTTGCAGCAGAAACTGACAGCACGGGAATGTGAAAAGCCTGGTGTGTATGTCGAAGATTTGCGCAATATCAAAAATGAGGTAGAGATTTATGATGAAGAGCGTTATCGAGGGGCCCTAGTACGAGCCAGAGCAATGCAAATGAGCTTAGATGAAAATCCAACGAAGCGGGCATTAGGACTCGAGAAAAGTCACGCAAGACGGAACCTTATAGAAACTATCAAAACAATAGTGTAGAAACGGCAGAAAATGATAGCGTTGAACGGGATTTTTTTAGGCACTACGAGGCTCTATTCCCTACCAGACCAGTTGAGGAGGCGATGTTTAGAGTCCTTCCTCATTAGAAAGCCACGGTCATCTGATGACACAAAAGCAGAGTTAGAACAGCCTGTATCACAAACGGAAGAAGAGAAGACCATAGATAAGCTAAGTCCTAGTACGTCTTTGAGGCCTTACGGCCTGAGTGCTATGTTTTAAAAAAACATTTAAGAGTGAATTATCCGGACTGCTAACAGAATCTTTAACGAGTCAAATAAACTTGATATTCTGCCTACGTCTTTTTGTGAGGCTCATACTATTTTGATACAAAGAAAGAGAGAAGTTAAAACTAGTTTCGTCATATCAGCCTATATAAGTATCTAATTGCGACTACAGAACATTGATTAAATTACTAGCGCGGTGCCTGCAAGGTGTCATCGAAGAATTTGTGGGGTCTCGCCAAACTTGCGGTGTTATGGGACGTTCCATTGTGACCAATATACAGAAAATGCGATGCGTTCTCAAGCGTTGTGACGCCACGGAAAGTCGTGTGGCGATTCTGCAGCTCAATCTCGAAAAGGCATTTGACTGTGTCTCTCATGCCCCGTTTCTTGGCATACTAGACCATAGATGTGAATGTTGGTTCGGTAATCAAAGATGGCGTGGCTTTGGCATATCGCAATAGCCTGATACATTTGGGGTCCCCTTAGCATAAGGCGTTCCGTCAGTCAGGGATGACCGCTTAGTCCTGTTTTGCTGAGAATCTACATAGAAACCTTACGCTCTGCAATAAGTGAAAACAGCAGCATTCACGGTTTTAGGTTGCAGGCGTCAGAAGTTAAAATTCTGGCTTATGTGGATGATGTCGCTGCTTTTTGCACAGACAAAGAAAGTGTGGCGGAGTTGCTGGCACGTGTTGTGGACTACAATACAATGACAGCCCAGCCCCTAAAGTGACCCGCAATTAAATAAACACAAATGACATTTTCAATCCTGATACTGGCGAGTCTCGTTTTCCGATTGAGACGGAGTGTCCAACGAGACGGAATTTCCAGTGTGTCACGTGACGGGCAAGACAATGTCCAACGAGCCTGAATGTCCAACCGAGACTAAATGTCCAACGAGCCTGAATGTCCAACCAAGACGGCATGTCTATCGAGACGAAATGTGCAACGAGCCCGAATGTCCAACCGAGACGGAATGTCCAACTAGACAGAAGGTCCATCGAGAGGGAATGCCCACTATTGGACATTGCGTCTCTATGGACATCCCGTCTCGTTGGACATTGAGGCCACAAGCGCGGCAGAGGTTATCACTGTAGTGAAGAGTTTCAGCAATGCCACTGGTAGTCCGGTGAACTGGGGAAAGTCCTTGGGTTTTAAGCCACGGAGATTGGTAATGTACACCAGAGTGTTTCGCCAATATGAAGTGTGGGACGTCACCTGTCCAATACTCAGGGGTACCACTAGAAAACTACAAAAGCAATGATGACTATTGGCAAGAACAGGCAAAAGAAATTCAGTTTAAGGCAAGTACGTCACAGGGCAATCATCTATCAATCTTCTCCCGAGCTACGGTTTGCAACTTGTCCTTTGCCAGGAAACTGTGGTACGTGATGCATGTGTTGCATAGTTTACGAGCCAATATACAGAGATTCCATCGTGTCTTCGCGGTTTTCGTGTGGGCCTCGAGTTGGGACCAAGGCAGTCGAACTAATTCATTTAGGTGTGTAAAGAAAGGTGGTTTGGACTACCACGCATATTCATAAGGCAACTCATAAACACGTTTTTCTTTTTTCATAACGTGAGTGAGCTATTCCTGCGTACGGTGTGCCAACTGAGGCTCACGACAGCTTTAATTGGATATGTAGTGGGCACAGACCACATGAATGGCGCTGTCCGCAAATATCTCAAGGAGGTGATCCTAAGTGTCCGCTTTTTGTCTATCAGATTTTCTAATGAGTACTTATTTTCAGTGTCACGCAAAAATGCCGTACAGAGATGTTTGTGATACAATTTTACCCGTTCTAATGTACAGAGCCATATACAATAGAGGTTAAGGGCAAAACGCGCTAAAAAATGGGTAAAATATTGCAGATGGATCCTGCCACAAAGATCTTCTTTTTTAGGCTTCACACCGGCGCTTTGCGCAGTCAAGGTATTTCTTGATGAGCGGGGTGTCTTTCTACCTTGGGGGTCAGACTGTCTCATTTGTAAGAAGCCAGAAACTATTTTACCACGTTTTTTTGGGATGTTTGTTTGTATTTTTTGAATGTAATGCAGAGGATATTCAAAAAAAGAATTGCTCCTAGATTCTCATGGTATCCGGTTTTGGCCGATTGAAAATGAAGATGGTTTGTCATTTTACTTAATAATGTTAACAGGCCTCTATCATTTATGGCGGGCCCGTATGGCAGAATGTCACTGTGATTCAGATGCACTACCCACAAGAATATAATTTCGAAAGGGCATGGCCAAATTTGTGGACCTTGCGAAAGCACAGGAGTCTGTTCCTGAGTGGTTGTCGAGGATGGAACCCCTGACAGCTCTCAAGGAATTTTAAAGCTAGTGTCTATTCAGTAAAGCTGCCACCACTTGTTTTCGCGACTTTTACGGCATCGTTATGTACATAGTGTCCGGAAACAGGCAATAAAGCAAAGAAAACAAAACGGCGTATCTCAGTGGTAGTATACAGGGCTGGCACCCAGAGGACTCGGGTTTGTTCCCCACTCTGTTATTTGTGCTTGTTTTTTTTCTTTTAATTTCGCGCGATGTGGTTACTGACGCTGGCGGCGGCGGCGGGGGGCAAGTGTGCGTCATTCGAGTTGTGACCTCATAACAGCTTTCGCTGTAATATGGGAACAGATAAGTGCGAATGCTTCCCTGCTTTAAGAAGTGAACAAAATAAACGCTTGGAGCAGTTCCTTTCAGAAGGTAACACGGGAGTGCTTACAAAGCTACGGTTTTCCCCTGTTCCATTCTTTAAAATCGGAGAGAGGTCATGCATACTTAAATAAACATGACACCATTATAAACTGTACGGCTTAGTCAGCTTAGCTGCGCACTTGAAGCTACGTTTCTGGCAGCTATTTCATTCTCTCGACGCATGTTTGCAGTGCACACATACGCGCATTCGTGAGACTATCCTTCGTTTGCCCGCACTAAAATAATGCCAAGAAGAACCTTAAACAGCGCACACTGCACCGATTCTTCCAATTAGTGCGTGGATTTTCAGTGAAGAACACTGCTTCGTGGACGAGCACGTCAGCAATTTTCCATACGGTGAAATAAAGTAAAAGCAGCCCACCCTTGAACGAAAACTGAACACTACACGTGCCTCTAGTTCACTTTCATGTCTGAGTGGTTCTGTTTACGCAAGCTTAACACGGCCTAAACATGAAGTTAGGCACTCCAAATGTTGCAGTTTTGGAGCATTTGCTTGTGTTGAATTCCTACTGGTCACTACAGGCTGCTGCGAAAGATCGCTCAGTAGAGAAGGATGCTCGGTTTAAGTAAGCTAAGCTTCGTTGCGACCGCGGGGTCCATCCGTGAGCTGCTTTAGAAATCATTTGCCGCAACCGAGCAAGACCGAACGAGTTGTGCCTGTCGACACCGGTGTGCTAAGGCCCCCGGATTTATTTCGCCGAAGGAAATATTGCACTCTTGAGCCTGGTATTATTAACAACAATTAAATTGAAGACGACATCACTATATTCCCCCATTAACGTAAATTATTGTGTTTACGCACTTGTTGAGTAGCCAGATCTATGAAAAGCTGGTTAATAAGCCGCTTAAGACGACCGCATTAAAGAGCTAGTTTCTCAGAATTTCCGGCGTGGGCATGAACGTCGTTGCTTGAGAGCGAAAAATTATCGTCTTGTCAATGACCGAAAAATTTAGAATAATGTAAATAATGAAAAAAAGGCCCCGTATCTGCATTTATACTGCAAATGTCCTAATGTCGTCGAAAGACGGTAGTCTTGCATGTGGTGGGAGTGAACAAAACATTTATTTGATGTTCTGTGCAAGAAAATCGGTGAATGGTATTCTGGAGGCTCTGCGTTAGAGAGCCTCGAACGTGCAGCGGAGGCGAACGAGCGCATCCAGTCACGTCACACGTGAGACATGAGCGCCATCTGGCAGTTTTCTTCGAAAACAAAGCGCGTGGCTCTAAGACGGGTGTGCGCGCCCGTCTCAGAGGGGATAAGGTGTAGAACGGAAGGCGACGGGTAGGTGCCACCACCGTCTCGTCTTAGCAAAGCAATGGAAACACTCTCCTTTTCGTGTAAGCGCAGCGTGATAAGCGCTACGGTCTTTAAAATTACTTATGTATGCCTTTTCTAGTAAAGGGCGCACATACAGAATATATACGTGGTGTTATGGTGCCACAGGCATGCGCAATAATTGCCTTTTAATCGACAATTACACAAGTATGAACGCTGAAACTTGAGCAACATTGGTGGGCGCTGCGGATGGGGTCGGCTGTTTCAAGTACCCGATGCTGCTAAGAGTAGACAGACAGACAGACAGACCAAAATTTTTGCGTCGAAGGTCCCCAAGAAAGACTATCGTCTTTCGTAATCAGGGCCGAACGAAGGCCGTTTGTCTGGCAAGCAAGTATACTACAGCACAGCCATGCGCAGGCTTGGAAATACAGTGTAAGTAACTTTCTTGCTTTACAAACACATGCGTCCTGTATACAGGCTTCTAAGTAGAATGTTCAATACTGCAGTAATATTGCGAGGTACAAGTGTACTTTGTCATCGGAGTCAAGACAATCTAAATATCATAAAAAAATTTGGCAGACCCAGCGTACCTGGGAATCAACTTTATGCGAAGCATGTTCAGGGAAGGTGACCATGTTGGAATATTTTTATTGAGCAACACGTCATGAAATGACGTTAAATATATGTACAAATGTTGCATACACATACATATGTTGAAGAGTTGCAGATGTTTATATAACCAGTTGTTTACACTTGGGCAACGAAGCGAACTGCAACATGCGTCTAAGCAACACCAGAAGCCGATATGAAGCGCTGATGCTCGCGAGGACGATGACCCTGGACACTGCTAACTATATCAACTTCAGTGCATGACAACTAACCACAGTCGACGTTAACCCGACGTGACGGCTGTAATAAATGAGTACATATGTAATGTTTATCAAATTCGGTAGGCAGCAATGCAACCACTATTGATGTTACACAAAGATTAGCGTCCATTTGAAAAGTAGCTCCGAGATCTGGCGTAGCTCTGTGGTGAATTGCTGGATTGCTACGCATAATGCTTGATTTTAATTCCAGCTGGGACCCTGACATTTATTCTTTGCATTCGTCGGGTCGACGCTACCCAGGTCAGGTATTTCTTGACGCTCACGCATTAAAATTGCCCAAGTGTGTTCTCGTCGTTCCTGAGTAGATACTAAGTGTCAATCACCTGTGGCACATACCCGCATACCAGCGGCACATAGCCGCCCGTGGCTATGTACAACTATCTGGTCGGAGGAGGAGGGAAGCAACCAAAGGGAGAAGGCAGGGAGGTTAACCAGAAAGACATCCGGTTGGCTACCCTAGTGTTTGACAATGTACGTGACGTTGTTATGAAATTATTCATGTCTTGACCAGCGCGTCATATTCGCCACACCATCTTACCCTCCCATGCTGATTTTGGTTCACGCCAAGGTAAGAGGGTGACCACGAGAGCACCCAAACGTAAGTGGCTAGATAGATAGATAGCTACATAGATAGATAGATAGATAGATAGATAGATAGATAGATAGATACATAGATAGATAGATAGATAGATAGATAGATAGATAGATAGATACGCTCCATGTCGCCGAAGTTCGCTAAGAAATACTTCTTCGCATTTAATAACATCGTGGTTTAAAGCCGTCCGTTCATTACAAAATGCCCACACGTACGTTACCAGGCGTATTCTCTTAAGGCCAGCTAGGGGGTGCCTAGCTAGTTCGAAACGTTTAACGCACACGCTCGTGGCTTAAAGCGTAGCATCTGGTACACAGAACCCATTACAAATGCGAAAGCCTCCCAGCCACAAGTCGCTTTCAACTTTATGAATGACACTGTAGAAACCCACCATGTACACTTCTCAAGCACTATCGCACAATAAAAATAAGACTTTATTGATTTATTTAAAGTATGTACTTTAGAAACAGCACATCGGTATAACGTTCAAGTTTTAAAGGCGAAGCCTAAGGGTATTCCAATTTTCTTTCCTGATTACGAAGACCGCGTTAAACTGCACAAGGATGACTATACACTGATGTTTGAAAGACTTGTAGGAGCTGTTATCTTCCTAGAAAATGGCGAAGCTACCGTTTTCAAACACCTGATATGACGAGTCGACTGCTGTGAAGCTTGCGACACTCCGCCTTGCAATTGAAATGATTCAACAGGACTCATCAGTAAAATGGGCTTTCTTGTGGACCTTCCCTCACTAACGGCCTTGCTGGAAATCTGCTCGACGGCGCATAAAAAAATTTGAGTCTCTCAGTTCAGCGACGTGTGAGGAATATTCTACGACCTGCAGTCATGCGAGGGAGCCTCAATTGTTATTCTGTAGCGTACCTCGGACCACACGTTAAAGAAGGCGACATGACAAAGCGAATTACCTTATTTCTTAAGTTGAAAAGGAGCAAGAAATGCACTTATTGGCTATGAGTGTAGTTTTTTTTTTTCTGAACACAGGAACAAAATCGCGACCTCTGTTCTTCTTCGAAACAGAGATCTAAATGAGAAATCGGTCGCGTATTTTAAGCATGCATTTTAGATGGCCAATAATGAGATTTAGAGACCGAAGACAAACTAGGTTTTCTATATGCATATAAGAAGGTGCAAAGCTGCAACGTATTTGTCCATACGCTAGAACAGCTTAGCGACTAAGTTACTGTGGCCTACACGTCGCGGTTTTTTTATTGGTAGGGGCGGCAGCACTATTACGTTTGTTGTAGGCTTGCAGAATCAGGTAAAGTTCTTCAAACAGGCATCAAAAAGATGTGGTGGCGAATGCTGATGCAAAGCTTCGCGGCTCTGAGCTTGTCCATCCGTTCATTCGTCCGTCCGTCCGTTCATCCGTCCGTCCGTCCGTCCGTCTGTCTGCCTGTCTGTCTGTCTGTCTGTCTGTCTGTCTGTCTGTCTGTCTGTCTGTCTGTCTGTCTGTCTGTCTGTCTGTCTGTCTGTCTGTCTGTCTGTCCGTCCGTCCACCATCCTATCAAACTAAACCCCACGCAAAACGCGTCCACGCCATTTAGTGATCACTTCACGTACTGCAATAGCACAACGACATCTAGTGAACGTTGTGGGGCACAAAAAAGTTTCCACTGTACCCACGCCAACAACTGTTTAGGACGAACTATCATCGTCCTAAAGGTTATCTTCTCTGCTAAAGATCTTGAACCATGAATATTTTTATCCTTCGTCTAAATAAAACTGTCACTATAAAACACTTCACCCAGCTGCTTTATTTTCCTGAATGATCCATCTCTCAGAATTTCTGGTCATTCTTTTCTATGAATATTTGCTTTTCATGTTCACGCGACTACATGACTATACATTTCAACTATTCTCTTTGCAGTTTCAGCACTCTGTTTCCTAAATCTTGTAATACTTTTTGCGATTTTATACGAATAAGTTTATTTGGTATTCTTTATGCGTGATCATCTGCCATTGCTGCTGCTCTGCCGACTTGCCAACGGGGTTGGGACCTCGTCAAGCCCCCGAGCTTGTAGTCCAGTACTCTTCCTATGAAAAGGAAATAAAGTGATTGATTGATTGATTGATTGATTGATTAAAGTAAGGGGTGGGTATGGAGTAGAGATTCAGCCTCAGCGCAAGGAGCTTCGGACCTAAAAATAAACAATGCTCGACCTTAATACAGTGAAGGCACTCTGACTGAATCATTTCGCACAGTGCGCTGCGTAAACCCCGCCGTGGTGGGCTAGTGGATGTGGAGTTCGACTACTTAGACGAAGGTCGCGGAGTTGCATCTCTGCGGCGGCGACTGCCTTGGCGATGGCGGCAAAAATGTTTGAGGCCCGTGCGCTTAGGTTTAGGTACACGTTGAAATAGCCCCAGGTGGCCTAAACTTACGAAGCCTTGTCCGGAGCGTCTCTCGTAATCGTACTGTATACTTGGCACGTTAAACCCCAGATATTATTTTCAGCGCACTGCTTAGCGAGGGGTTGTAGGTTTGTCTACCGTTTTTTTTTTGGTTTTCTTTTTCGCTTCTGTTATTGTATAGATACATAGTCGTATATCTGGTGAAAATACCTCAGTGATGACGTCACAGACCCTAAAATAAAACAATTTTGCAGTAAAAATTTTGTATTAATTTCTTTTCTCCCCTTACAATTCAGACTCTTCAAAATAGTCCTCTCGGGCGTTGAAACTAAATTTTTAATGAGATCCCGACGCAGCAAAGACTATCCGAAGGTTGGCTGCTATGGCATCTTTGCTAGAGATGGTGGGAAACCCATCGAAACAATGGCTTTTCTGGCTTCTCTTAACATTTAGAATCAGAAAAATTCCTGCCAGACTTGCGTCCGGAATTACACAGCCCTGATAGAGCCCGACAGTCACTATAGATTTAACTTCAAAACAAAATCACACTCTGAAAACCCCCGCGTCTTGCCAGTGATGTGTACTGCCTAGAATAGACGCTTTCAGATTGAGTTCTCGCAAAACCCATTGCTCTGTAATACCCAGAACGAGAAGGCGAGCCTGATGGCAGTGCTTTTATTGCGCTGGCTTGGGATTGCTGGAGCCAATAGCACATTCCATCTGGCGGCAGTTGTGGAAAAAACAGACGCCGGCAAATACCTATTAAGTGACTTCGAGTAGAACGCTGTTGTTTGTGTACGTGTGGCACCGTTCGTTTTATTTTTAGTATTACTTGTTTTTCTCTCTCAGCCTTTTGATCCCCAACCCCAGTTTTGGGTAGGATACCAGATACTAGCGTTTGATTAACTTCCCTGCCGTACTTTTCTATTTATATCTCTTTATACTGCTGCGCAGATTGTTTTCATCTTTCAGCTTCTTGTACTTTCTAACTAACAGGCACTTACGCAACAAATCTTGATCCAATTAACCTTTCTGTTTTTACTTTGGCCCACCTCTTTGTTGTTATTTCTATGCAGAGAATATAAGTATAAGCAAGCCTACTCTGTGATAAATGAAGCCAGCTTCAGTTGCCTGGCAAGAACAATAGGGACAATGGCTTTCCATGCACTGAAGTTCTTACAAATGCCTTATATGAACCAGCAGGAACAAATTGGACTTTGTAATATTGTTTACTTTGACTCAAGGCTATGTGTGCTTATTAAGTGCAGTCTTTGTCGCTCCTGTTTTGTGTTCTTTGCCAGTGAGAAGAGAAAGAGCTGATTAAACAATGTTACCTGGTGTAGGCCAAGTACTTTATTTGGCCTTCTGTTTATTTTTTTTATCTTTATTTTGCTTCCGATGGCTGAAAAAAAGTATTAGAATGATATTTTTATAAGAATGAAAAATAAAAAGTAACCACGTTTTTTTGTGAACAGATGCAACTGTTCTCACATTGTAAGATCAACCCATTTCGGATTTTTTTTTAGTTGTAGGCCCTTGTGCTTAGATTTGGGTGCACTATAAAGAACTCCAGGTGGTCAGAATTTCCGAAGCCCTCCATTACGGCGTCTCTCATAATCATATGGTGGTTTCGGGATGTTAAACCCCACATATCCATCAATCAATCACATTTCGGAATTTCATCACTAAGGCCTCTAGAGACGAAGTTACACCGAAGCACCCGGCTTCTTCACAGCATTTATCGCTAAATAAAGGTAACAACTGCTTGCGTGCTATGCAATTTTTCGCTAATATAGATTACATGTTCTTGCGGTTTCCGCAATACGTGATGATGGAACCAGTGCTTTGGGAAGCTGAAATGCGGTTTTAGGTTGACTAAAGGATGGCGAATAGTTACGATCTGTCCAAAGGGCTTGTGACATGGGGGTAAGGCCCGCCATGAGAGCGGCCATTAAAGCACTAATGCGTGTCCCAAACGATCGCAATTAAAAAACTCTTTACGTTCATCCAACCCAGGCTCTGCATTCCTAGTGCCATAATTCCCAGGAATGGCCATACGTGGTGTACTCCAAATTAGCCTTTCCCGCACCGCCGTAAACGAGCTGCCACAGGGGGCCACACAGAGCTTTCTAGAGAACTCTCCTCAGCGAAATGAAATACCTTCCAGCACGGCGTGCGTGCTTTCTAGTAAGGTATGCTGCGTTTTGCAAGCTATCACTGGTCTTTTTTGTTTTGTTTTATTTTTTATTCACGTATCAGGACAAGAACGGTGGGTCAGCCATGAGAAGCATGTTTACGTAAAGTGGTTGAACAAAAAAACAGAAACTCTGCAGTCATGGTGGACAAGACAGCCACCGGTAAGTACCGAACACGAAGCGTCGATGTGAAGGGCCGGAATCGGGTTGTGCTCCACAGTGGCGTCTGCGTAAGCAAGCGTTTGCCGAGTGGGGTCACCAAAACCCGACCCAATAGCGGGGAGAGGGTTCGATTTCCTACCATGCCTCGCTGTGCGTGGCTTAGCCATATTCGGGGGACATCGGATCCTAGAGGTTAAGCGGACGCTGGGTGTTTGGACCTTTAAGGCCCCCCGGTAGAGCCAACACACCCTTTTGGCCCCGGCTTCATGTGGTAGTGCCCCAGGGCTGACCTACCTTGGGGAAATCGGCCGTCTCCCTTTCTTGTTCACTCTCTTCTATCTTTTTTTCCAATCTTCCTTCGTCGCTGTCCTGTGTTCTTATAATTTCAGTTACTTACCACTTTTTGCAGGTGGCCTTTGTTAAACTCGTGTGTTCCATGTTCAGCCTTGAATATAATATATTGGGTTATAGCAGCTATGTATAGCTGACGTCTCTATGTGTTACCCAAACATTGTAACGCCTCATTGTTAGGTTCGATAGTGGCTGGCTATCATGGCCAGCTGCTGAATGCTAAAACGCCTAATGGCCACTCCTTCCCCCCTTTCTGATCACCTTCTTAAAAGAGTGCGCACCGAAATGACTTCACATTTTTTTACACCGCACAAAGACAATTTCCTCAGGCATCACGCAATCCACAATCAGCAAGCCAACAAGCCAGCGAGAAGTGCCTCACCTTTCGTCGTCCCTGAATGCCTTCAAGAAAAACAAGTACCAGGATATAGGACCTCTAAAATGTCAAGCGGAGATCTACCTCTCGAGATCATTTTTAAAGCCCAACATGAGAAACATCCCAGCCTTGAGAGGCGTTGAAGATATTCCTATAACTGTGACAGCACACAAATAAATGAATACGATTCTTGGTGTAGTGACAGATGGTGACCTTACTACACAGACACAGGCATAGCACTTAAACAGATGAAAAGAGCAAAATGTGATTCACTTTAAGATAATAAAAGTACGCAGCGATGACAGATAAATTTCAACCAAGCACCTGATCCTTATCTTTAACTCAAGCAAGCTCCCAGAATATTGAAACAGGGTACATGAAAATTCATGTCAGAGTGTATGTCTGTACCTAATACCAAACGTTGTTTCCGGTGCCAGAGATATGGCCACGGATATTTGAGATGTTGAGGACGGCCAACGTGAGCAAAATGTGGGGATCATTAACACTTCTCTGATGTCTGCAACAACACTCTTCACTGCGTGAAGTCCGGAGGTGAACACTCTTGGTACTATCAATCATGCCCTGCATGGAAAAAGGAAAACAAATCATTATGACGTTCAGAGCTGAAGAAAAATCTATCGTTCAAGGAAGCACGAAAACGTTTTCTCATAGTACCGTACACTATATATGCGGATGTGACACGCGAGGGGGCAGTGTCTAAACGGACAGTGGCTTTTACGCTCAGCCCTCACGCAGGGATGCAGCGGCAAAGCCACCAGCCCCCCCCCCCCCCCCCCCCTCGGAAGATGCAGCATCTGCTGCTGCTCTGTCCCCAGCAAAAGGCCAACAACCGAGTGGCTCTGTGGCCTCCACGGTCTCTTCACATGAGTTGAGCCTAAAAAAGCAACAGTCTGCACACTTAGTACGTCCACACAGCACCTCCAGGGAGGCGATGGATACATCATCAGTCACCTCGACAACTGCGGAGTCGAAGCAGTCATACCGCTCCCTGGAGCGTGCTGCAAAAGGTGCACAACTTCTAACAGCTCCTCTAAAAGAGGGTCTGCCATGAAGCAAATCCTAATATGCAGACTACTTTCTCTTCTATCTAATACTAGTTGCACAGATACTGCAGTAGAACGTTAGGGGTCTCTTGGATAGTCTAGAGACGTCAGAGAATTATTTAAGAACTTCAATCTCAAAGTACTCGTTGTACAGGAACACTTCTACAGCCAAAGAATGCTAAAGTTTTAAATCAATGTGTCATATTTCGTAACCACCGTATTGACCGCTTTGCATCGTCACGTGGGATAGCTATTATTGCAGTAAGGTTCATTGCAAGGAAGCAGTATACAATTTCAAACTTCCTAGAAGCAATTCCCTAGACAGCGCGAATGACCACGGCAGTGGCCATTCGCGCTGTCTTGCTTAATAGAATGGTAACTATGTGCTGTCTCTATATTCCTCCGGATCAAGTCTTTAGCAAGGCCCCTTTCGAAGGCCTAGTTAACTAGCTCCCAGAGACGCTTGTTTTGACTGGCGAGTTCAATGCACACAACTCGCCCTGGGGAGACTGTCGATGTGATGCAAGAGGTCGCTTAATAGAGCGGTATCTCGCTGAACTCTGGCACATGCCTCTTCAAAGAAAAATAACCAACATAATACAGCACTACACATTACACTTATTCTGCGAAAGACCTGGCAATCTGCTTGGGAAATCTGCTTGGGAGATTAGGAAATTGTTCAAAATTTCTACGGAAATTTCCTAATTGCGTAGAAACCACAGCGAAGAAGAAGAAGAAGAAGAAGTAGTAGTAGTGGTAGTAGTAGTAGTAGTAGTAGTAGTAGCAGTAGTAGTAGTAGTAGCAGTAGTAGCAGTAGCAGTAGCAGTAGTAGTAGTAGTAGTAGTAGTAGTAGTAGTAGTAGTAGTGAGAGGACAGAGTGCTCTGTCTTCTCCGTTTATCCCTACCTGTTTTTCTTGTTCGCCTCGCGCTACGAAAATACCAGCAAGCCCACAATGGAACTCTCACTGTGTGTTCCCGTTATTATTGTGTCTAACAAAGAAAGCATGCCCTAAGTTTACAGTTGTTTACTTCGCGTTACGATATCTGCTGCTCTTAACTCTTAACTTCAACCACTATTATTCATTCCGTTGAAGTCTTATTTGTAATTTTTGTAACACTGCAAATGTTCGGAAACGTCGGAAGCTGTCGAACGAATACGATTGCGAAGGCAACTACACACAAGTTTCCCATGTGACTATAATGCAAACTCAAGGATCAATGGGGAACTAATAGGATACAGCACGACGGCACCAGAAGTATGTTCCAGGCCGTAGATCCCAGCATTGAGCTTACTGGTCATAGCCTTGGCTGCACTGAAAATATGCTGCGAGCCTGTGTGCCGCAGCAGTTGACCAGCTCGTTTTGTTCATTTTTCACTTGTATATGGTTTCTTGTGCAATTTTTCACATGTGCAATGGATCAAGCACACGCCACACACATGTCTCACGCGGAAATTGGTAGAGCAGCGCACTTAGAGTTAAGGGAAAGCGTTGGAACTTTGTCACGTGGAATTTATCGTGTTCTAAACAAGGTCGTTATCTTTTAACGGTTCTGCATTTTCGCGCCTGAAAGTACACGACGAACTGAAACGTTTTCCTGCAAGTGATTCTTGAAGCCCGATGCACAAATCCGACTTCTCAGCACAAATAATTCGAAGATAATGGAAAGAGAGGTAGCCGCCATAAATGCAAACATCAAACCACATTTATTTTAACTCAAATCACAGCAATCTCACGATTTCCTCTCTTACCGACAAAGTATTAAACACAAGAAAATGTATAGTCAGCAACTCAACAGGCAATTGATTGATATGTGGAGTTTAACGTCCCAAAACCACCACATGATTATGAGAGACACTGTAGTGGAGGGCTCGATTTCCTACCATGCCTCGCTGTGCGTGGCTTAGCCATATTCGGGGGACATCGGATCCTAGAGGTTAAGCGGACGCTGGGTGTTTGGACCTTTAAGGCCCCCCGGTAGAGCCAACACCCTTTTGGCCCCGGCTTCATGTGGTAGTGCCCAGGGCTGACCTACCTTGGGGAAATCGGCCGTCTCCCTTTCTTGTTCACTCTCTCTATCTTTTTTCCAATCTTCCTTCGTCGCTGTCCTGTGTTCTTATAATTTCAGTTACTTACCACTTTTGCAGGTGGCCTTTGTTAAACTCGTGTGTTCCATGTTCAGCCTTGAATATATATATTGGGTTATAGCAGCTATGTATAGCTGACGTCTCTATGTGTTACCCAAACATTGTAACGCTCATTGTTAGGTTCGATAGTGGCTGGCTATCATGGCCAGCTGCTGAATGCTAAAACGCCTAATGGCCACCTTCCCCCCTTTCTGATCACTTCTTAAAAGAGTGCGCACCGAAATGACTTCACATTTTTTTACACCGCACAAAGACAATTTCCTCAGGCATCACGCAATCCACAATCAGCAAGCCAACAAGCCAGCGAGAAGTGCCTCACCTTTCGTCGTCCCTGAATGCCTTCAGAAAAACAAGTACCAGGATATAGGACCTCTAAAATGTCAAGCGGAGATACCTCTCGATCGATCATTTTAAAGCCCAACATGAGAAACATCCCAGCCTTGAGAGGCGTTGAAGATATTCCTATAACTGTGACAGCACACAAATAAATGAATACGATTCTTGGTGTAGTGACAGATGGTGACCTTACTACACAGACACAGGCATAGCACTTAAACAGATGAAAAGAGCAAAATGTGATTCACTTTAAGATAATAAAAGTACGCAGCGATGACAGATAAATTTCAACCAAGCACCTGATCCTTATCTTTAACTCAAGCAAGCTCCCAGAATATTGAAACAGGGTACATGAAAATTCATGTCAGAGTGTATGTCTGTACCTAATACCAAACGTTGTTTCCGGTGCCAGAGATATGCCACGGATATTTGGATGTTGAGGACGGCCAACGTGAGCAAAATGTGGGGATCATTACACTTCTCTGATGTCTGCAACAACACTCTTCACTGCGTGAAGTCCGGAGGTGAACACTCTTGGTACTATCAATCATGCCCTGCATGGAAAAAGGAAAACAAATCATTATGACGTTCAGAGCTGAAGAAAAATCTATCGTTCAAGGAAGCACGAAAACGTTTTCTCATAGTACCGTACACTATATATGCGGATGTGACACGCGAGGGGGCAGTGTCTAAACGGACAGTGGCTTTACGCTCAGCCCTCGCAGGGATGCAGCGGCAAAGCCACCAGCCCCCCCCCCCCCCCCCCCTCGGAAGATGCAGCATCTGCTGCTGCTCTGTCCCCAGCAAAGGCCAACAACCGAGTGGCTCTGTGGCCTCCACGTCTCTTTCACATGAGTTGAGCCAAAAAAGCAACAGTCTGCACACTTAGTACGTCCACACAGCACCTCCAGGGAGGCGATGGATACATCATCAGTCACCTCGACAACTGCGGAGTCGAAGCAGTCATACCGCTCCTGGAGCGTGCTGCAAAAGGTGCACAACTTCTAACAGCTCCTCTAAAAGAGGGTCTGCCATGAAGCAAATCCTAATATGCAGACTACTTCTCTTCTATCTAATACTAGTTGCACAGATACTGCAGTAGAACGTTAGGGGTCTCTTGGATAGTCTAGATGACGTCAGAGAATTATTTAAGAACTTCAATCTCAAAGTACTCGTTGTACAGGAGACACTTCTACAGCCAAAGAATGCTAAAGTTTTAAATCAATGTGTCATATTTCGTAACCACCGTATTGACCGCTTTGCATCGTCACGTGGGATAGCTATTATTGCAGTAAGGTTCATTGCAAAGGAAGCAGTATACAATTTCAAACTTCCCTAGAAGCAATTCCCTAGACAGCGCGAATGACCACGGCAGTGGCATTCGCGCTGTCTTGCTTAATAGAATGGTAACTATGTGCTGTCTCTATTCCTCCGGATCAAGTCTTTAGCAAGGCCCCTTTCGAAGGCCTAGTTAACTAGCTCAGAGACGCTTGTTTTGACTGGCGAGTTCAATGCACACAACTCGCCCTGGGGAGACTGTCGATGTGATGCAGAGGTCGCTTAATAGAGCGGTATCTCGCTGAAACTCTGGCACATGCTCTTCAAGAAAATAACCAACCATAATACAGCACTACACATTACACTTATTCTGCGAAAGGACCTGGCAATCTGCTGGGAAATCTGCTTGGGAGATTAGAAATTGTTCAAAATTTCTACGGAAATTTCCTAATTGCGTAGAAACACAGCGAAGAAGAAGAAGAAGAAGAAGTAGTAGTAGTAGTGGTAGTAGTAGTAGTAGTAGTAGTAGTCGTACGCAGTAGTAGTAGTAGTGCAGTAGTAGCAGTAGCAGTAGCAGTAGTAGTAGTAGTAGTAGTAGTAGTAGTAGTAGTAGTAGGAGAGGACAGAGTGCTCTGTCTTCTCCGTTTATCCCTACCTGTTTTTTTCTTGTTCGCCTCGCGCTACGAAAATACCAGCAAGCACACAATGGAATCTCACTGTGTGTTCCCGTTATTATTGTGTCTAACAAAGAAAGCATGCCCTAAGTTTACAGTTGTTTACTTCGCGCTTACGATATCTGTGCTCTTAACTCTTAACTTCAACCACTATTATTCATTCCGTGAAGTCTTATTTGTAATTTTTGTAACACTGCAAATGTTCGGAAACGTCGGAAGCTGTCGAACGAATACGATTGCGAAGGCAACTACACACAAGTTTCCCCATGTGACTATAATGCAAACTCAAGGATCAATGGGGAACTAATAGGATACAGCACGACGGCACCAGAAGTATGTTCCAGGCCGTAGATCCAGCATTGAGCTTACTGGTCATAGCCTTGGCTGCACTGAAAATATGCTGCGAGCCTGTGTGCCGCAGCAGTTGACCAGCTCGTTTTGTTCATTTTTCACTTGTATATGGTTTCTTGTGCAATTTTTCACATGTGCAATGGATCAAGCACACGCCACACACATGTCTCACGCGGAAATTGGTAGAGCAGCGCACTTAGAGTTAAGGGAAAGCGTTGGAACTTTGTCACGTGGAATTATCGTGTTCTAAACAAGGTCGTTTACTTTAACGGTTCTGCATTTTCGCGCCTGAAAGTACACGACGAACTGAAACGTTTTCCTGCAAGTGATTCTTGAAGCCCGATGCACAACCACAGCGAGAGACACTAGAACGCTAGAACAGAACCTGTCTAGACGCCTCACAAACCATGCACCTCACCCCCACCCCCCGCCTCTCCTCTCCGACCCCATGCGTCGTATTCTACTGAATTTAAATTCAAATCCTTTTATTGAATTGCGTTGCGTGACCATGCATGAAAACGAAATGAATTGTGGCAGATGATATTTTTGCACCTGTCGACAACCTTTTTGCTGCTCGAGAAATTGGCGATTTTATCTAAATCTACATGCCTTTCCAAAAAAAAAGTGCGTGTTTTTTTTTGTATGAGTTCCAACTTTCCCATGCATATGACTTTTCAGAGGAGACATCTCGAGCACGTTGGCCGCATGCCGCCTGCGCGTCTTTCTCAAGCGGCCGGGCCCACACATGGCTTTCTTTCACACATATTAAAAAAATTCTTATTTGACGCAGAGTCAATTACCTACACATTAATAAAGGATCAATGAACTGCACTTCAGCCGTACTCTCAAGATGGCTGAAGACACACATCTACGTCATTGCTTATATAAGCCTCTTTCAACCATTTTTTTTTTAAATGCGAAGCATTTCTCAGCGAACTTCGGCGACTTTGAGCGTATCTATCCATCCATCCATCCGCAGAGATACTTATCTGCTCTCTGTCGATGCCTCGTTGCAGATAGCAGAACCTTGTTCTCATGAAACCGTCCTTTGCTTGGCACTATTCTGGGCAAGTCACAATAGCTGTTTACGCTAACGCGCAGGCCATGCCGTGAGTGCCAGAGAAGCTTGTTGAAACGACAGGTGCTCGTATAACAACAGCTATAGGAGCGCCTGTCGGACGGACGGACGTCCATCCATCCGTCAATCAATCTATCTATCTATCTATCTATCTATCTATCTATCTATCTATCTATCTATCTATCTATCTATCTATCTATCTATCTATCTATCTATCTATCTATCTATCTATCTATCTATCTATCTATCTATCTATCTATCTATCTATCTATCTATCTATCTATCTATCTATCTATCTATCTATCTATCTATCTATCTATCTATCTATCTATCTATCTATCTATCTATCTATCTATCCTATCTATCTATCTATCTATCTATCTATCTATCTATCTGTCTATCTATCTGTCTGTCTGTCTGTCTGTCTGTCTGTCTGTCTGTCTGTCTGTCTGTCTGTCTGTCTGTCTGTCTATTTATCCTCTTAAGTTTGTGTGCTTTCATGGTCACCCCCTTAACTTGGCAAACACTAAAATTAGCATGAGAAGTTAAAATCGTTTGACAAATATAGCGCGGGGGTCCAGACATGAATAATGTCACAATTCCGTCGCGTAGGTCGTCAAACACTTCTCGCCAGACAGTAGCTCATACTCAAGGGCGGGTATGTGCCGCTGGTGTGTGTATGTGCCACAGGTGACTTACACTTAGTATCTACTCAGGAACGACGGGAACACACATGGGCAACTTTAACGCCGTCAAGAAATACCCGACATTGGTAGCATCGACCCGACGAATGCAAAGAATAAATGTCATAGTCCCAGATGAAATCCAAACCAAGTAGTCGGCGTGTAAATGAAGGAATTTGCCTGAGAGTGACGCCAGGTTACGGAACTACTTTTCAAATAGACGCTATTCTTCGTGAAACGTCAGTAGTGGCTGCAGTGCTGCCTACCTGATTTTGTAAACAAGGCTTATGTAATGCTTCAATACAGCCGTCTTATTTGGGTTAACGTCAATTGTGGTTAGTTGCCATGTGCTCATGTTGATTTATGTAGCATTGCCCAGTGCCAGTATCCTCGCGAGCATCAGCGGTTCATATCAACTTCTGGTGGTGCCAATGCGCACGTTCCAGTTGGCATCGATGCGCAAGTCCAAACAACTGGTCATATAAACATCGGCAACTCTTCAACATAAGTCTGCGCATGCAACGTTTGTACCTATATTTAGCGCCATTTTATGACGCATCGCTCAATAACAAAATTGCAACACGGTCACCTTCCCTCCGCATGCTTTGCATTACGTCGATTCCAAGGTACGTGGGATTTGCCGCAATTTTTTTTCTTTCACGTGCTTCACATGTGCTGCCGGTTAGCGGAATTACATGAAATTTTTCTCTTACGCCAATCTAAATCCGTTCTTTTACACTTTACTGCACAGATGCGCAAGCTAGTTTTGCAATGTTTCTTTCTTCGACCAATTCTTGCTTGTGGCCGCGCAAAAATGGGCGACATTCTGGTTTACAGTCAAAAGATAAGCAATTTCTTAATGATGCGGAAACAGCACAAAAACAAGATGAAGAAAGAGTGATCCCACCACTTAAGTGCTGTGTTTGTGTGGTCACTCTTTCTTTGTCCCAGTTTAGCGTTCTTTTCTCCTCATTATCATTTACCAACTGGTTCTTCAAGACACCCTTCTGAAAGATTTGTTGCTCTCTCGTTTATTACTGCCTGATACGCGTTCACGCGTGTTGACATACAGGCGCTGACTTTCACAAACGTTGTCGCTGTGTTTGCGTTTATTGTTTTATGAACTCGCAAAAAACACCTCTGTCTCATTAGTAATACAGCGAATGAGTATTATAGGTTTCGCCATTTTTTTTTTTGCTCTCTGGACGCGTTAATATCTAGACAGTTTTCTCCGGTGCGCTTGCCTGCGCAGTTTCTTTCCACTACAGATACGCGCCCCTTTCTCTGCTTCATGTGAGTCTAGCGGTGAATACTCCAAATCACCGCCCGATTACCGAATCAGAAGCTGATTCAGTAAAATTCATCTCATCATACGAAGAGTAACTTACGATTCAGAGATGAAATATTGATGAGCGAGCACTATCTATAAAGCGTGCGTTGCGGGATGATGAAGGCTGCGTCCAAAGTCACCTTCTTCTCTCCGAGCTTCCACTTGACGCCATTTCTGGTGCATATTCTTGAACGTGCCTGAACGAAACACACGTTTATTAGAAAGTCAAATTTTTTAAACGTTGTATAGGCTTAATATTTTAAGAACTTGTCTCGGTGTTGTTTATGAATAAGCGATGTGCGTGTAACCAAAGAAACAATTTGTTCATTCCTTTGTGCCCACCTTAAAAAAATTCCTGAAACGAAGTCGACTAAAGAATCCATATCAGAGTTTAAAAATATCAAGCCTGGCAGAAAAGAAGTTCACCATCAGACGTTCAATAGGTATTTTCATGAGCCTGTTGCCATGAGCGATGTGCCTGGTTGACCTCCTTGCCTTCTCTCTTGTTGTTCTTCTTTGACTCATTAGCTGCGTATACGTGACTGCTCTCAAGCAATTGATTGTTCTTTTTTTCTTGAGCCACCCAAAGCTGTAATAATATGAAGCATAACCACGGAGAAAAAAAAAACTGAGTGAAGACTTCACTCCCACTAGAAATAAATATCAATATGTCGCTCAAATCCCGCCATCAAATTTTCTTCATAGGTTATCCACATGTGATCTACAAGCGATATGTGGTTGATTAATCAAGTTTCATCGTATGCCAACATTTCACCGAACCCCCTCACGTCGCTACAATATTTTTAACTATTTCGGATCGTACACGATATACTAAAATTTTGTGACTGTGCCCCGCTGGCTGATATGAGTTTCAGACCACTGCTTTAAAGAGAAACGTTAACTCTCCTCTGAGATCCTCGGATCTGACGAGAGTGTAACAGTATCCAAAAATAGCTTACGTATCTCCCTACGGATATTAATATATCAAAAAACTGACGAGCCATAAGAAGGCTCAAAGGACACTTTTTTTCTTGCAGCGAGTGTGCTTTCGCATGGAAATCTTTAACGTGCAAGAATGCATGGAAGTGTTCTTTCTGACAATGTTCATGCGCTTAAGCAGACTTAGACTTGAATGTCAACGTATATATGTCTTCGTTTTTGCATTAATTAGAAACGCTTGCTTGCATGGTAATGAGGAAATAGTACAGTAACCTTCAGCCGGCTTTGTGCACAGATATATGTAAATGTGCACACTTCTGAAACTGTACGACTCGTGCAGGTTCACATACAACTACATTGTGCGAGGGCGGCTCATTTCATGGAATGTTTTTGGCCCGCGCATTTTGCTATTATTCTCTATTGCTTTTTCTCGCTGAAGTAATTCAGCTCTCACAAAATCCACGCTCGCATGCATTTGCACAAATCCAATTATCGCAAGCATTTGAACTAAACCTGACCTCATCTTTTCAGCATGCTTATTTCAGTGTACTTTTCTACAGAGCATTAAATATCTTTGGAACAAATCACGAGAGAAGTTTTCTACTCATCGGTTTCAATAATTGAATAATAATAAATATTATGAGGAAGAGCTTTATTCGAGGCGAGTTCGAGCTGGCCCACACTGATGATGATATCTACAGAGGAGGAATTTATACAATTGATGATGACACGTCCAATCGATAAAGAAGAGTCGGTGACTGCGCTCACACTAATTCCCCGTCACGCTGGAAGCGGCCTCCTGGCCGCGCGAGAGACAATATTAGGAATGGCGTCGGGTGTACAGTTTCAGCCGAGAAACGTGCACAATTTCTGTCCCACGGCAACGGTGGTCAGAAGGAGCGTTAAGTGGTGAGATACGGTAATTAACGGGGGACTTTTGTTAAATCACCGTATAAGGCCCTATTAAACGACTGAGGAATTTTTCACATAAGCCGGGCACACGCACGGGAGTCCACAGAAGAACTTCGTCTCCTGGGGAAAAGGTGACAGCTCGGTGAGTCGAGTCGTAGCGAGACTTGCGAGCTTCATGAGAGATGCCGGTGTTGATTCGGACCAGATGACGGCACTGCTCGAGGCGAGAGAAAAATTGTGTGGATAAAGGGCCTGCTGAGGTAGCAGGAGCCGAAAGGAAGAAGACGTCCAGAGTTACACTTGGAGAGCGGCCAAGTAACAGCGCTAAAATATCTTGGTATTGTTTACGTGGACAATTTAAATTGGCAGCAACAAATAGAATCAAACACCCGTAAAGCAGAAAGCGCCGTAGGATTGCTCCGCCGGTTTTGCAATAAGAGTTCAGGGATGCGCAGGGATACGTTACTTATGATATACAAACTTTACGTACGCCCAATTCTGGAGTTTGGCTGCGTTCTGTTTTCTGGAAGTGCTGAGTACAAATTAAGACCACTTATATTACTAGAAAGGCAAGCTCTGCGGCTGTGTCTCGGGCTATCTAGGTGTGTAGCGAATAGCGTGCTTTATTTGGAAGCTAGAATCATTCCACTTGATGCTAGATTTTGACAGCTTACTGTGCAAACATTTTTGAAACTTTACGATGCACCCCTCTTCTGTTCTCAGACAGTTTTCATCAAATATCCAGTTTCTTTCTTTCAGCGCCTGTGGTCTCGTTATCAAAGACCCCAAGTCATTTTCGTCGAGTCTCTGTTATCAAATCTTCACGTTTCCCTCCGGCATTTACCTCCCCAAACCCAATGCTCGGTGCCAGTTGACTTAATTTTCGATGATATTTTTCCAAAAAATGCCAAGTTACTTCCAAAGCATGTTCCGGAGGGCCTCCTTCAAGACAATTTAAGTCATTTTCCTAAATACGTAGTAATTTCGACGGACGCAACGCAAAATCTTCAGAAGGCTGGAGTAGGTATTTTTTCTCATCAGCTTAATTGGTCTTTTGCGCTCCGATTGCCTGACTTCACACCAATTTATCTCGCGGAATTCCTGGCTATTACATTGGCTCTTCGAAAACTAAATTATCAGCAATCAAAAGCTATTATTATTTCGGATGCTTTGTCTGTATGTACACATCTAACGTCCGCAAAGAAGTCTCCTCTTCTCAGGATATTTTCGTCTCTCGTACCGCATAGCCTATCAGAAGTTCGGTTTATTTGGGTCCCCGGGCATGCTGGAATTGAAATAAATGAAAATGCTGATTCGCTCGTTTCGGCATTTTTAAATTTCCCGGTGGTGCTAATAGCTCCACAGTTTCCTTTTATTACTGCCGAACGATTCAAACGCCTGTTAATCTTAAAAATGAATGAAACGTCGCTTCTACAATCTGAAGAATTTCGGCACTTGCAATTCACATGGAACACCGCAAAATGCCTTTCCCGTCAATGTGAGGTGACCCTCACAAGCTTTCGCTGTAGAGTTCCTCTGTTAAATTTTTATCTCAACAAATCAGGATTTTCATTAACTAACCTATGTGTAGTTTGCAATGAACCGGAAACAATAGATCACTTTCTTCTCACATGCCGCCGCTTCGCCTCACTGCGCCGAATAATTCTTGAAAGAGCGATTGGTATGCTCGGATTGCCAGTCAATACATCCACCCTATTATCGTTTGGAGCCAGTCAGTTGGGTGTGGGCCACAGTGCTATTCTGTCAGCGCTACATAAATTCATTCAGGCTACCGGAAGGATACGCTGCTAGTGGTACTGCCAGATATATTCAATTCTTTCTTCCCCTTCCTCATTCTTGTTAATTTGTTTTATATATTCTGGTTTATTGTATTCTTCTGCAATTTTTTCACGTTTTTTCAAAGGAATATTATTATTGTTTCTATCTAATTTCTCTTTATTTTTTTAGCAAGCGTTATAAAAAATGATCTATCAAGAGGTACAGTGTGGCCAATCCCCCATGTGGGTATGAGCCAAAATCTCCCAGGAGACAAGACAAGACAAGAGAGCGGCCATGGACCAGAAAATAGGGAGAAAAGCCGGTGGTGCGTTGCGTAGCTGTATTGTAGGCGAACCTTACGAATGGCAAATTGGCGTCCCAGTTCGTGTGGTCAGGGTTAACGTACATGGCAATCTTGTCCGAGAGGGTGCGATGAAAGCGTTCCGTCAAGCCATTTGTTTGAGGATGACAAGTAGAAGTTGTTTTGTGGATGGTGTTGGCGGCGCGTAGAACCTCAACAACAATAGAGGAAAGAAAGACCTTGTTGTGTTCACTGAGCAGAACACGCGGAGCTCCATGGCGTAAAAATATGTTACGCAGAAAAAAATCAGCTACTTCAGTGGCTGTACCAGCGTGCAGTGAGGCGGTTTCCGCGTAACAAGTGAGGTGGTCAACAGCCGTTACAATCCAACGATTTCCATTGGAGGTCACGGGAAGGGGGCCGTACAAGTCTATCCCGACGACATCGAATGGCAAAGAGGGACAAGGAAGAGGTTGGAGAAAGCCAGAAGGAGCAGTAGTGGGTCGTTTCCGCCGTTGACATAAGGCACACGAAGAAACATATTTGGCAATCGCGGATGAGAGGCCAGGCCAGGTGAGCCGACTGCGTATTTTGTCGTGCGTTTTGTGATAGCCGAGATGCCCACCAGCAGGATCATCGTGGAATGTCTCAAGAACCTGACGTTGTAGACAACGTGGTATAACGGGGACCCATTTGTTTCCTTCAACGTGGTAAATATAGCGATGTAAAACACCATCGTGAAACTTGAATTGTTTCAGTTGTCGGCGAAGTCGGGCGTTCGGAGGAGTGGATGTACCTTCTAAGCGTGCTATTATGGCACGGCAGTTAGGGTCAACGCGTTGATGCGACTCAAGGGTAGAAGGGTGGCCGGATCTTAGCCAACTGAGATCTGCGAGGGATAATGCTGCGGTGGAAATTGGTGGCGGCATCTTGAATCGTGGTAGGGTTTTGCGACGCGAGGGCGTTGAATGCGATGGTATTTATGCGTTTGATAATATGGCGTATTTGTTCGCTTTGCGGCATAGCTGTATTTACACGCTTGCACAAGGAAGAACATCCTCAATGTACGAGGTGTATGATTCACCCGCCAGCTGAATGCGTTCAGTAAGCTTTTTTGTTGCTGCTTCGGCGCGAACACTGGAGGAACCAAAAATCTGACGGAGCTGCCGTGCGAATGTGTCCCAGTCGGGAAGATCTTGGAGGTGGTTCCAAAACCAGGTTTTGGCAACATCAGTTAGGTAGAAAGAGACCGTACGCAACTTGTGTTGAGTATCCCACCTGTTCAACTCGCTGACGAGGTCGTAGGTGTGCAGCCATTCTTCAACGCCATCCCCTTTGAGACCCGAGAATACTGGCGGATAACGCTGGTGGCTGTGGATGGCCAGGGTCGACGGTGGAGGCTGCACTGGGCTGGTGGTGTTGGATGGACCAGGATTGTCTTGCACTGCCATGGCAGGTGGTAGTAGACAACGACCGGAGTGGAGCTCCAGTGGTAACGTGCGAGAGGACTTGGGGATCGAGAAGCACCTCCACAACTTATGAGGAAGAGCTTTATTCGAGGCGAGCTCGAGCTGGCACACACTGATGATGAAATCTACAGATGAGGAAATTATACAAATGATGATGACACGTCCAATTGATAAAGAAGAGTCGGTGACTGTGCTCACAGTATTTCTAATTCACCCACATTAGTTTCCTAAAAGTACCACCATGGGTGTCATGGTGACCTTTGGTGACATCAGGCGTATCAATCGTGTAACAGCACTTAACGTCAGCGTCAAATGGATAAAAATTGAAAAGTAATATCTGAGCTTTTACTTGCCAAAACTATGTGACTAAGAGAGACGCCGTAGAGGATAACGTGCCCCAACTTAGCACAGCACACGGACCTCTACAATATCACCTCCATCAAAATGCGACCGCCATAGCCAAAATTGAACCCGCAACTTTTGGATGAACAGCTGAGCACCGTAGCCGCTTTAAGTGGAATGAATACGCATTGTTTGTGCCCAAAATCACGTAGGAAAAACGACCTTTGAACCTCATGTATTGTGTGTGGACGAGTGCGCAGGTGTAAATTGTATATATAGAGTCTAGTAATGAGGTAGCATGTATATCCCCGCATGGGTGTAAATTGTATACAGTCTAGTAATGAGGTAGCACGTACATCCTCGCATGAATGATTCAGTCGATTCCAATTATGCACATATCAAGAGGGCCACCAATCAATGGAAAAGAAAGCAGACCAAAGAAATGTTTTTATTTTATTCAACCCCAGATACGTAAACTGATTCGCAGAAAGAAAAGAAACGTCAAACCTAAATAGTAAGCCTCGAAGATGGCGACGCCAAGTTACTTGCCGTTATGATCTCGAAAATGGATGCCACAGAGAAGCCGCGAGATAAAAAAAAGCCTCAACTTCACATCCATCCGCTGTATAGACACGCCTGCCAATCCATTTGCGGAATGCTGTTGGAATGCACGCTTCCTTCCTCTACGCTGAAAGGTATCACTCCTTATTCACTGCATTTTCGTATCGCGTCATCTATTTTCCACGTGTACGGGCGAAAAATATTTCATGACTCCGCCGTCGTGAACGGGCGAATGCGAGACGGGGAATGTTTGAGGATTGCCGAATGCCTTCCCTCCTGCGCGCGCTGCGTTTTGGTTTTCGCGTTTTGCGGAGCTTAACAGATGGTTTCGCTTCTGTGAAGAAAAGCTGCAGCACTTTTGCTGCCAGAGACTTCTACCCGCAACATCTCTTTCAAAACAACTCTTTTCTATCACTTGTATATTTACTTTTATTTCTTTCTGGTAATCTTTTGATATTGAGCACTGCCTCTAGCTTTAGTAAGCTTTGGAAAGGTACAATACAGAAAGAAAAGAGGGCATGTCGGGCTGAACTTGGTTCCCAGTGCTTAAGAATCGTGACTGCAGATGTCCCTTGTTGAGTATTTTGCACTGTTACTGGGCACAAGAGCGCCAAATACCTCAGTAACGCTCTTTTATTACGACCATACACAGAGAATTCATGGAAAAGAAGGGACGCGCAAAACAAAAGCGCTAAAATTCAAGCCAAAGAAGATGCCACAGAGAGCAGCCGCATCAGAAGACAGGACGTGTTCCAAGCGCTGTTACTGGGCACAAGGGCGCCAATTACCTCAGTAACGCTCTTTTATTACGACCTCGTGCTCTCGTGCCGAGTTCGGGACGAATTAAAAAGCCTTGCCAATACGGTTCACGACGCGCTCGCGAGAAACACCGCCGGGAAATGGGTCAATGCGTGCCAGCGGGACCTCGGCATCTCGCTATCGATCCATTCAATAAAACATGACCTTCTTGGCGGGTGCCTAGGCAATAGGTAGGATAGACATGTTTGCCTCTCGTGCGAGCGACGACCTGAGGCAGTACTCGCATGGGTCCGTTCGCCGTGCAGTCGCGGTGATATTGGGGAATAAAGACAGCTGCGTTAAGACAACCTTGCATGAGAAGGTCAACATGCATGTCCTCAGTTTGCCGGAGGTCTGCCGGTCGACGCTTGTGTAAGCATCCGTGTGGTTAAACGAAGTGACTTGCTTGATCACAGAGCGTTGACAAGAAGTGTAGAAAAGTTAGAGTCGGGCAAATAAAAACATCTCGTTTACGAAACATTTTCATGTAATGTGTTCATAAAAAATGGCCATGAAAGATTTTGTTTCTTGATTTTACAAAGGAAGGAAGAAAAATAGGAGTAAAGAACGGCAGGGAGGTTAACCATCCTATAGGCAGCCAGTTTGCTACCTGCGCATATGGGGGGGATGGGGGAAATGAAAGATAGAGAACAGAGAGGGAAGAGAGATAAACACAGCACATTCGGCAGCACACGCGCGAGCTTACGAACCTTTTTTCATGCAACAAATGAGGATGAAACCTACATGAAATGCGCAGACTGAATGGACGCCTTGCGTGCACGCCCATGCAGATAGAGGCATTCATTTCCCACTTGAGTTCACCTGTGCCTAATGCTTCCTTAAATAAGGGCTTGGGTATTTCTCTTCCTTGTAAATTTGGTTTGAAGTGCTTAATTATTTCTAAAATTTTGAAATATCTGATTATACGAACGCCTTTAATCCTATGATGCTTAAAATGCGAAACCTCCGCACAATTTGTTTTTCACTTTCTAGCTTTAATTTACCCTTTATTTGATACTGCAGTTATCTAAAATGAAACTTCGATAGACACTTCTAAGTATATCGCAAATAGTCTATACTTCACAGAAGCGAGTACCTTGCAAAAACAACAAAAAAAAACCTACGTTACTGCTTCGTAACAAGTCAAGTGCCACCTCTTGAGTGCCTACATATCGCAATCAACAAACTTATTTAGGATAAAATTTACGTCACTCAGGCGAGATGGAACGAAGTGAGAGTTGCTGCACCGGCTTCGCTCTCTCCATTGTCAGCAACATAACAAATTGTTCTTGCATAAAGTACCTTACATGAGTTGGCGCTAGACTTTGCATGCTGAAAACTACGTTTCTGTTGAATACTTCAAAGCTAGACTTAAAGAAACCATGCATTTCGTGACTTGATTGATTAAAGTATTTCTGCATGTGCTAAATTTGCGCCACTTGGCTGTGAATGGTTAACAGTAGCCTGAATAACACTTGCGTGGAGTGGTGCATAAGGCGCCATTTTTCATTATATACAACAATCAATGCTGCGCTGACAGCAAATATAGTCGTACAGCATGTTAGTTACTTCTGCTATGGTTGAAGCATAAACAGAAGGTGTTAGTTAAGGCGAGGCCGCAGCTATAGCAGCCGAGGATGGCGCAGTGTCTGGAGCCACACGCTAAAAAAACTGACAGGCTTCACGAGTAATTACCAAGGTAACGTGTAGCGCGTTAAAGTGAATAGGGCGTTTTAGAATAACGTTTGCAGGTACTGCGGGCGTTGCCGTCATAGCGTGTGCCCTATGAATTTAAGAATAGTGCTTGCCCTCCTGAAAACCACAACGCACAATATCACAGCGACACCGTTACCTCAAAACCATCGTTTGCAGGCCACATGCGGGCCGCACACGCCACCCAGATTTTCTGCGGGCGGGCTGCGAACGCGAACGGCGGCTCGCGTTACGAGGCATGCGCAGTGGCAGCGACCACACCGCAAGGGCTCGCGGTGTGCTATTCTAAAACTCCCTAATGCTAAAAAAGAGAAGGCGGAACGTGCACCCATTGTCATTAAGGATCCACGCCCCTAGCAGGCCAGCACGAAAATCTCAACAGCTGAGATACGAATTAGTCGCTTCGATAAGAGTTGTTGAAGTACATTTTCAAATTGGCAATCTCTAATGAGAGAGCAACAAAACAAACAAAATAAAGACGAAATATACTACTAATCGTTCTGGCTATAGTGGGATCGTTAAGGTGCACTTGCCTGCAAGAGGGGTCGCACTGTTCGGGACCAGGAACAAATCGGAAATGTTAACGACAGCTTCATCAGCCTTGGGAGAATAGATAACCGCGCCTCTGGAGCTTTTGGGCATTCATGAAAGTATTTAGAAGCACAAAACGCACAAAATACACAACTACACAAGACTATGTTCTTATTAACCTAATTGGGAGTCCACCGTACAGGCGCTCACAGAAGAATTCGGATCGACGAATAGTGGCTCGCTTCCCGAGTGTTACTGAAGAATTGTGGTGGTAGAAAAGTATAAGCAACATCTGCGCATGTTCGTGAAGAGGAGAAGCGCACGCGGTGTGTAGAGGAGGAAGGGTGCACAGATGGTGGAGGAGTGAAGCGCGCGCGGTGTGTAGAGGAGGAAGGGATGCACAGATGGTGGAAGAAGGAGGAGGAAGCTTGCGGACGGCGCCGCACTACAAGCCTCGAGTATTAGATGCTCCGCATCTAAAAAAACCCTACGTTACTGCTTCGTAACAAGTCAAGTGCCACCTCTTGTGTGCCTACATATCGCAATCAACAAACGTATTTAGGATAAAATTTACGTCATTCAGGCGAGATTGAACGAAGTGAGAGTTGCTGCACGGGCTTCGCTCTCTCCGTTGTCAGCAACATAACAAATTGTTCTTGCATAAAGTACCTTACATGAGATGGCGCTAGACTTTGCATGCTGAAAACTACGTTTCTGTTGAATACTTCGAAGCTAGACTTAAAGAAACCATGCATTTCGTGACTTGATTGATTAAAGTGTTTCTGCATGTGCCAAATTTGCGCCACTTGGCTGTGAATGGTTAACAGTAGCCTGAATAACACTTGCGTGGAGGGGCGCATAAGGCGCCATTTTTTATTATATACAACAATCAATGCTGCGCTGACAGCAAATATAGTCGTACAGCATGTTAGTTACTTCTGTTATGGTTGAAGCATAAACAGAAGGTTGTAGTTAAGGCGAGGCCGCAGCTATAGCAGCCAAGGATGACGCCAGTGTCTGGAGCCACACGCTAAAAAAACTGTGACAGGCTTCACGAGTAATTACTAAGGTAACATGTAGCGCGTTAAAGTGAATAGGGCGTTTTAGAATAACGTTTGCAGGCACTGCGGGCGTTGCCGTCATAGCGGGTGCTCTATGAATTTAAGAATAGTGCTTGCCCTCCTGAAAACCGCAGCGCACAATATCACAGCGACACCGTTACCTCAAAACCATCGTTTGCAGGCCACATGCGGGCCGCACACGCCACCCAGGTTTTCTGCGGGCGGGCTGCGTACGCGAACGGCGGCTCGCGTTACGAGGCATGCGCAGTGGCAGCGACCACACCGCAAGGGCTCGCGGTGTGCTATTCTAAAACTCCCTAATGCTAAAAAAAAGAAGGCGGAACGTGCACCCATTGTCATTAAGGATCCACGCCCCTAGCAGGCCAGCACGAAAATCTCAACAGCTGAGATACGAATTAGTCGCTTCGATAGGAGTTGTTGAAGTACATTTTCAAATTGGCAACCAGGAACAAATCGGAAATGTTAACGACAGCTTCATCAGCCTTGGGAGAATAGATAACCGCGCCTCTGGAGCTTTTGGCATTCATGAAAGTATTTAGCACAAAACGCACAAAATACACAACCTACACAAGACTATGTTCTTATTAACCTAATTGGGAGTCCACCGTACAGGCGCTCACAGAAGAATTCGGATCGACGAATAGTGGCTCGCTTCCCGAGTGTTACTGAAGAATTGTGGTGGTAGAAAAAGTATAAGCACATCTGCGGCATGCGCAAACAAGTGAGCGATGGTTCACTAACGCACTGTGATGGCGTTGCCCTAACAGCGCAAGTCAACACCTGTCCTTGCGTTGTTCCTTCGGCGTTTTCCATATCGTGCTCGCTATCACAATCGGGGCTCACGTGGGCTCACGGCTGCATTGCACTAAAACGCCGAGCTTCGCCAGTGCTATAGTCATAGGCGCGCACTGACAGAAACCACGTAAGTTGTACCGAAACGATCAATGAATCCAGACCTGAAAATCGTCCAAGCACACAAGCTCGCACAAATTATTGCATATGCAACAAGCCCCGTGCGAACAGGGCGTGTTGCACATTTTTCGGCCCCTATACGCTTACTGGAACACGAAAAGGCATCCAACGCTAGCATTCCGGAGTTCAAGACGGACAGCCTAGATTAATTATAAACCAATTATTGCTTCTAGGAAGACCGCGCCGCCCATAAAACTATTTCAAACTGCATGTCCCATGGGCCACTGGCCGGATGTTCGGTGCTCTGAATCACTCTGCGAGTTATTGGACCCGAACGAGGCTATTAGATCGCTTCTATCTGTGCCGACATGTTACCACTGCAGGCTTAGTTCACTAGATCCTTCAGCTCGCTTGAACGTCCTACATGTTGGCTCAACGCCTCACCCACATTTAACAGCAAAAGCTGTGATGAGATCACAATACGGTTCTCGAGCGCCGTCGTAATTGTCTGCGACCACCGCCGCTGCATACGGTGCCCGTAACCACTGCCACACGAAATAAAAGCTCATAAATATAAAACACCGAGGACGCAATGAGATTCGATCTATGGTCCACTGCGTACCAGCCCAGTATCCCACAACTGAGCCACACCGGTGCTTGGAAGTCCTCTACAAACTGGCCTTAGGCAGGCTTGATTTCGGAAAAGGAATCGCATATCCTTCGCTTTTCTTGAAAAGCAGGTGAAGCCGTTTGTAGGCAGCCAGGCGTGGCAGCCAGACGGTACCACGTGTAGACACTGCGACGACAACACCAAAATTGCTAACGTCATCATCGCTCATTTATTGCCACTCCGTTCTTAAGAGCTAGCTGAACACGTCAAAATACTGTCGATGTTTCGTGGCCGGGAAGGCGCCGTTAAGTCTTGGACGCCCATTGCACTCGTTATCGATTAACTTCTACGTAACGGGCGTCATTCATACTTTGCTAAAACAACTTATGCACACCAAATAATCAAATGAACGCCCCATCTCGTGTTTGAAATTTGGTGTCACTGCTCGTTTCAGTATTCGTTTAAGTACGAGTTAGTTGCTAGGACGGTGTATTTGAAGAGAACACAGAGAATTTCATTAAGAACAGGGAAGGATTTACGTGACCATGAAAATATGAGGTCAGCAGCGTTGTACAAGGGACACGTTCACGTACACTGACACACATGATGCACGCTGTAGCAGGCTACCAGACACTTATAGAAAGCGAAGCTGATGAAAATTCGGAATACTAGGTATTCTCTTGTGGGACAGCTTAAAGCCGTCCCTTGGGCCTCACACGCGATGGTGCCGTGTTTGCAAAAATTGTGTTTATAGAAATTTGTTCTCAGAAAGAGTGGACAACAGTAGTATTCCAACAGAACATCTCGACAGAACAAGACATCCATATACGCAGAAAAATTTGTTAGAAAATGATATGCCCACAATATGTACATATGCACAATGCATGATAAATGAAGCAAAAATAAGACCTAAATATGTGTAAGTTGCGCATTTACATGGCATTCCGCTGGTATACTTAAAAAAACATCAACCTACCGAAACCACGCTTCATGCGTCTTTCAGAAACGAACACAAAAGGTCAGAACCTGCATCGAATAAATTCCTCCTCACCGAGAATTAGGAGCTCATCTGACAAAACAGATAGCAGCTCTGAGTACAGTCACTCCAAGAACAGGAAGAGAGTGTGACGGCGACAGCCTGGTGCAAACCCCTCGCAGCAATTGCGCCAAAGAAAGTAAGCACCAGCAACAATGACAATGCAGGCGAAGCCACCTCGTGAACAACGCTCAGAGGAAACGAAACGATTAACTACAAGGCCACGAAATCCAGCATGAACGACGCTCCAGAATACCGAGCAACGACGCATTGCCTCAAAACATGATGATTTGTTTCACGTAGGGAGCAGTTCGGGCATGTTGATGATTGGACCATTCTTCACCTTTCGATGCGGTCAAGGGTAGTAAGCATATGCCACCCCAGCCTCCACATTAAGTCCCGGAGGTGGCCAGGCAGAAATGATGCGCTCCAAGACACACGGATAGAGGGAGTGCGGTGGGCCGAGGAAACTAACGAGAGCAACAAGGCTGCTGTTGTGTCAATGATAGGAGTGTTCAACAGATCTACCTGGGGACAAGTCGATTTGAAATGGCTAAAACAATGCGACTGCTGCTACATAAAATGAAACAAGGGTTCCTGAATGTGGATCCTGTTAAGATGTATACGGGGCAATAAATACCGAAGGCTAGTGCCTAGAACAGAATATTTGAGAGTTCGCCTTGAGGATTCCTATCCTTGTTTGAGGCGTAGGCGCAGCAGGATGCTCAGAGCCCGTAACCGGCCGCGTGTGGACACTAAAAGGAAAGCAAAGCCTCTCTGTGAACGCAGCAGTCCTAACGCCGCGCGACCGACCAACTCAACGGCACCAGACCGAAAGAAAGAACACAAAGCAGGCTGTCATAATCTCACGATGCGTGGAGGCGGTTGCTCCGCGTAATAAGTTGATAATGGCACCAATTGTGACCGCACAAGAGAATTTTTCGAAAAAAAGTGACTGGCATTTTACAGCACTCTACACACTACTATATATGGGAGAGCGCTAACCTCTGCCTGTAACAAGAGACCAGTACGAGGTGCGTTTACAAAAAATTGTGAGCAATTTAGAGTACAACGTACTCTACTATAGGAGAGCATAGGCTGTCCCGTAGGCCTCAATCTGTTTGGAAAAACTTGTTAACAATTTACAGTATATATGTATTTAGAAAGAGTGTTTAACGATTTCGAGTACTTCGTACTCAACTATGAGAGAGCAGTGTGCCCGGCAAGGTTCCTTTTGGCATTGCATAGGTGGTTGCCAGACTGGAAGAGTGGTCGTTGCCAGATTGCCGCTAAATTTGGCTGAAAAGTTTTCTTCTGTAGTTGTGGCTTCTACGTAACAGTTTGGTGCTATCCGCGGTGCATTTCTTGGTTAAAAATTTTTCTCCTGTAGTTGTGGCTTCTTTATAAGAATTTTGGTGCTATTCGCAGTGCATTTCTTGGCCGAAAATTTTTCTCCTGTAGTTGTGGCTTCTCCGTAAGAGTTTGGTGATATCCGCGGTGCATTTCTTGGCTGAAAATTTCTCCGCAGGTGCTCGCGTGGCGTTAGGGCCGTTGTCCATCCACTCTTTCTCCGCAGATGCTTGCGCCACGTCGGCGCCGTGACCCACCCCCTTTTTCCCCGCTGATGCTGCATCACGTAGGCGCCCTGTCAACGTTAGAGCGCTTTATCCCCCTTTCACCTCATGACCCTTATAAAATGCCATAACGTTAACCATGCAAGCTACACTGTTACCAGTCCAGGAAGCGTCTCGTCATGGATGGTTGTTGCCAGATTGCCGCTAAATTTGTCTGAAAAGTTTTCTTCTGTAGTTGTGGCTTCTATGTAAGAGTTCGGTGCTATCCGCGGTGCATTTCTGGGTTAAAAATTTTTCTCCTGTAGTTGTGGCTTCTTTATAAGAATTTGGTGCTATTCGCAGTGCATTTCTTGGCCGAAAATTTTTCTCCTGTATTTGTGGCTTCTTTATAAGAATTTGGTGCTATCCGCGGTGCATTTCTTGGCCGAAAATTTTTCTCCTGTAGTTGTGGCTTCTCCGTAAGAGTTTGGTGATATCCGCGGTGCATTTCTTGGCTGAAAATTTCTCCGCAGGTGCTCGCGTGGCGTTAGGGCCGTTGTCCATCCACTCTTTCTGTGCAGATGCTTGCGCCACGCCGGCGCCGTGACCCACCCCCTTTTTCCCCGCTGATGCTGCATCACGTAGGCGCCCTGTCAACGTTAGAGCGCTCTATCCCCCTTTCACCTCATCACCCTTATAAAATGCCATAACGTTAACCATGCAAGCTACACTGTTACCAGTCCAGGAAGCGTCTCGTCATGGCCACGCCACGGTTAGACCGCAGCATTGTCGAAATCGCTGACAATGCTGAGTCCCCTGTAAGCGACGGTGGCTCGTCGGCCGGGTCCCATTTACAGGTACGCGCAAGTCGCGCTTAATTCGCTCCATCTGCTTCGATGCGTCCCCCGTCGTAGCGCGCGGTCGATGCGACATGATCAGCTGAGAGAGAAAAAAAAAGAAAAGTAAGGGGGCAGGCTGGCAGCGCATCACCTCCTGCGACTCTATTCAGTATTCCCCGTCATCCCTAATACTGAGACGCGATATCTTAATCGCACAGCTGCGCACACAGCAAGAGAACGCGCCTAGACTTCTGCTAGGCGCGGTTCATTCCGTAAATAAAACGAATTCTGTAATGCGCCGTTCATTCCGTTAATTAAAACGGCCTCCTAATTGCGCAGCAGCGCCGCGCTCGACTTCTGCTAGGCGCGGTTCATTCCGTAAATAAAACGAATTCTGTAATGCGCGGTTCGTTCCGTTATTTAAAACGGCCTCTTAATTGCGCAGCAGCGCCGCGCTCGACTTCTGCTAGGCGCGGTTCATTCCGTAAATAAAACGAATTCTGTAATGCGCGGTTCATTCCGTTAATTAAAACGACCTCTTAATTGCGCAGCAGCGCCGCGCTCGACTTCTGCTAGGCGCGGTTCATTCCATAAATAAAACGAATTCTGTAATGCGCAGTTCATTCCGTTAATTAAAACGACCTCTTAATTGCGCAGCAGCGCCGCGCTCGACTTCTGCTAGGCGCGGTTCATTCCGTAAATAAAACGAATTCTGTAATGCGCGGTTCGTTCCGTTATTTAAAACGGCCTCTTAGTTGCGCAGCAGCGCCGCGCTCGACTTCTGCTAGGCGCGGTTCATTCCGTAAATAAAACGAATTCTGTAATGCGCGGTTCGTTCCGTTATTTAAAACGGCCTCTTAATTGCGCAGCAGCGCCGCGCTCGACTTCTGCTAGGCGCGGTTCATTCCGTTAATTAAAACGGCCAGCGTCGCTCATGCACTCGCGAAATGCACCGCGGATAGCACCAAACTCTTACGGAGAAGCCACAACTACAAAAACAATTTTCAGCCAAATTTAGCAGCAGTCTGGCAACAACCACCCCAAAGTCTGGCAACAGACCTATGCAACGCCAAAAGGAACCCTGCCGTGTGCCGTCCCTTGCTAAAGCCAAGGCATTACGCCCAGAGGCGGATTTTATGTATTTAGAGAAATTTATTCTGACAGACAGTGAACATCAATTACAATCCAACAGAACATTGCGACAGAACACTTCATGCGAAAACACCAGTGGGTAAGGGAACAGATAAATAAGACAGAGCACTGCATATGTCAGAAGAAACAAGCCCACCAAGAAACCATGCCTGTAAAATCGTTTATTTTGATTTTAATTGTCGTCCTTCTTATCATATTCATAAAATTCTCTGCTTTAATCACCTTGAAGCATTGCCCAATCAGAAACTTTATATCATTAGAAAAGTTAGAAGAGGTGCATTGAAAATACGAGAAGACTGCTGGTGTTTTATAAGCTAAAACCACAATAAGAATGGAACGTGCACCGAAGAGGGCGACTGTGGATATACTTAGGCACTTAGGCCAGCTGACGCTCTTTAAGGTGCGCGCATAATAATAACACGGTTGTCGTTTTACTTCGACGCAACAGAAATGCAGCTGACGGGGCCGGTAGTCCAACCCACGACTTTTAACGTAGTACGTAGACAGACCCCTGTTAGTCTACCTTGGTTATTCAAAGGAATATAAGCTGTCCAGCCTCATGCAAGATATATCCCCAATGTCTAAACCATGACCTCCTCCTATAAACTTACAACCTGCTCACCGGCGCCACCCTTATGGAGGCATGCGGGCCCAAATATTGGCGCGTAGGGACCGGAGATACCGCCAGGTGCCGCCACGACTTACCCTCATAGCAGACGACGCACTGCCGTCGTGGTGCACTCGTGTGTGCGCATTTCTGCCATTTTTTTGTTTATAACTCGCCGAACGAGCAATCCAAAATTTAACAAATTGATGCAACATTATAGCTGTGAGAAGCACCGTGGCGGTTTGCTCCAGGATGTTCATTACAGGATTTCAATCTGCGTGAGCGATTTTGTGTCCCCGTTTAAGCGAACGCAAACGCGAGCAATATGCGACATAGCAGCCACTTGTTTTGCGCAGTGCGCCCCACCTAACCACTGTCTATAGAGGCTGCAGAAATAAATCATCCGTGGACAAGACTGCGATCTTGTAACGAGTTGAAAAGCGAAATCGGAGTTTCTGCGATGCAAATAAAGACGCATACCGTACTACCAACGCATGGGATATCGCCCTCCATATCGCTTTTCAATGATACTGCTCACGGAGGGAAAGGGAAACTTATTGTGCAGCAGCGCCGCGCTCGACTTCTGCTAGGCGCGGTTCATTCCGTAAATAAAACGAATTCTGTAATGCGCCGTTCATTCCGTTAATTAAAACGACCTCTTAATTGCGCAGCAGCGCCGCGCTCGACTTCTGCTAGGCGCGGTTCATTCCGTAAATAAAACGAATTCTGTAATGCGCCGTTCATTCCGTTAATTAAAACGACCTCTTAATTGCGCAGCAGCGCCGCGCTCGACTTCTGCTAGGCGTGGTTCATTCCGTAAATAAAACGAATTCTGTAATGCGCCGTTCATTCCGTTAATTAAAACGACCTCTTAATTGCGCAGCAGCGCCGCGCTCGACTTCAGCTAGGCGTGGTTCATTCCGTAAATAAAACGAATTCTGTAATGCGCGGTTCGTTCCGTTATTTAAAACGGCCTCTTAATTGCGCAGCAGCGCCGCGCTCGACTTCTGCTAGGCGTGGTTCATTCCGTAAATAAAACGAATTCTGTAATGCGCCGTTCATTCCATTAATTAGAACGACCTCTTAATTGCACAGCAGCGCCGCGCTCGACTTCAGCTAGGCGCGGTTCATTCCGTAAATAAAACGAATTCTGTAATGCGCGGTTCGTTCCGTTATTTAAAACGGCCTCTTAATTGCGCAGCAGCGCCGCGCTCGACTTCTGCTAGGCTCGGTTCATTTCGTTAATTAAAACGGCCAGCGTCGCTCATGCACTCGCGAAATGCACCGCGGATAGCACTAAACTCTTACGGAGAAGCCACAACTACAAAAACAATTTTCAGCCAAATTTAGCAGCAGTCTGGCAACAACCACCCCAAAGTCTGGCAACAGACCTATGCAACGCCAAAAGGAACCCTGCCGTGTGCCGTCCCTTGCTAAAGCCAAGGCATTACGCCCAGAGGCGGATTTTATGTATTTAGAGAAATTTATTCTTACAGACAGTGAACATCAATTACAATCCAACAGAACATTGCGACAGAACACTTCATGCGAAAACACCAGTGGGAAAGGGAACAGAGAAATAAGACAGAGCACTGCATATGTCAGAAGAAACAAGCCCACCAAGAAACCATACCTGTAAAATCGTTTATTTGATTTTAATTGTCGTCCTTCTTATCATATTGATAAAATTCTCAGCTTTAATCACCGCGAAGCATTGCCCAATCAGAAACTTTATATCATTAGAAAAGTTAGAAGAGGTGCATTGAAAATACGAGAAGACTGCTGGTGTTTTATAAGCTAAAACCACAATAAGAATGGAACGTGCACCGAAGAGGGCGACTGTGGATATACTTAGGCACTTAGGCCAGCTGACGCTCTTTAAGGTGCGCGCATAATAATAACACGGTTGTCGTTTTACTTCGACGCAACAGAAATGCAGCTGACGGGGCCGGTAGTCCAACCCACGACTTTTAACGTAGTACGTCGACAGACCCCTGTTAGTCTACCTTGGTTTGTCAGAGGAATATAAGCTGTCCAGCCTCATGCAAGATATATCCCCAATGTCTAAACCATGACCTCCTCCTATAAACTTACGACGTGCGCAGCGGCGCCACCCTTATGGAGGCGTGCGGGCACAAATATTGGCGCGTAGGGACCGGAGATACCGCCAGGTGCCGCCACGACTTACCCTCATAGCAGACGACGCACTGCCGTCGTGGTGCACTCGTGTGTGCGCATTTCTGCCATTTTTTTTTGTTTATAACTCGCCGAACGAGCAATCCAAAATTTAACAAATTGATGCAACATTATAGCTGTGAGAAGCACCGTGGCGGTTTGCTCCAGGATGTTCATTACAGGATTTCAATCTGCGTGAGCGATTTTGTGTCCCCGTTTAAGCGAACGCAAACGCGAGCAATATGCGACATAGCAGCCACTTGTTTTGCGCAGTGCGCCCCACCTAACCACTGTCTATAGAGGCTGCAGAAATAAATCATCCGTGGACAAGACTGCGATCTTGTAACGAGTTGAAAAGCGAAATCGGAGTTTCTGCGATGCAAATAAAGACGCATACCGTACTACCAACGCATGGGATATCGCCCTCCATATCGCTTTTCAATGATACTGCTCACGGAGGGAAAGGGAAACTTATTGTGCATTGAACTTGTACGTACACAAACGAAACATCGAAAACAAGTAAAGGCAGGGTATAAATCTTACAAATGAGCACCAAAATCTAGTTGATCACTGAGTATCCATTTTACAAGTCGAAGGAAAATTAAAATGAACCAAGTGTGTTTACAAAAAGTGGGTAACGAATTAGAGTACTATAGGTACTCTACTATGGGAGAGCGCTAGGCCGTCCCGCTGTCAAAGTAGAAGAATCAAGTTAAGGGGCAGCGGGAGTCGTTGTACTATTGTCTGGCGAGCGTCGAACTATCGATTGAAATGCATGATAAAACCTGCGGATTACCACAATGTTGTTACAGCAATTTCTCGCATCTATACAGCAGTTCGTTGCAGTTATGACCACTGTTCGAGGGCCGCTGGCACTTCTGTGTGTGTCTCACCGGTGACGCCAGGGATCTTCTAATCGCTGAAGCAGCAAAGTATAGCGCGTTACAAAACAACAGTCTTTTTCACGCTCCATTTCCGTAAAGGGAATAATGTCTTCTAGAAACGTGAGTATCAGTCTAAAATATGCGTTCTAACTGGATAAATCACGTTCGTTGAACTGCCCTGTTCCATTCCACGAACTTTTAGCATTGACTCACACCGATAATACACTATTCCTGATGCAAACCTGTCGAGATATGTTTTTCAACCACTTCAGGAAAAAATTTTTCAGTCAAAAATTGCACCGCGGATAGCACCAAACTCTTACGGAGAAGCCACAGCTACAGAAGAAAAATTTTCAGCCTAGAAATGCACCGCGGATAGCACCAAATTCTTACGAAGAAGCCACAACTACAAAAGAAAACTTTCAGCCAAATTTAGCAGCAGTCTGGCAGCAACCACCCCAAAGTCTGGCAACAGACTTATGCAACGCCAAAAGGAACCCTGCCGTGTGCCGTCCCTTGCTAAAACCAAGGCATTACGCCCAGAGGCGGATTTTATGTATTTAGAGAAATTTATTCTTACAGACAGTGAACATCAATTACAATCCAACAGAACATTGCGACAGAACACTTCATGCGAAAACACCAGTGGGAAAGGGAACAGAGAAATAAGACAGAGCACTGCATATGTCAGAAGAAACAAGCCCACCAAGAAACCATACCTGTAAAATCGTTTATTTTGATTTTAATTGTCGTCCTTCTTATCATATTGATAAAATTCTCAGCTTTAATCACCGCGAAGCATTGCCCAATCAGAAACTTTATATCATTAGAAAAGTTAGAAGAGGTGCATTGAAAATACGAGAAGACTGCTGGTGTTTTATAAGCTAAAACCACAATAAGAATGGAACGTGCACCGAAGAGGGCGACTGCGGATATACTTAGGCACTTAGGCCAGCTGACACTCTTTAAGGTGCGCGCATAATAATAACACGGTTGTCGTTGTACTTCGACGCAACAGAAATGCAGCCGACGGGGCCGGTAGTCCAACCCACGACTTTTAACGTAGTACGTCGACAGACCCCTGTTAGTCTACCTTGGTTTGTCAGAGGAATATAAGCTGTCCAGCCTCATGCAAGATATATCCCCAATGTCTAAACCATGACCTCCTCCTATAAACTTACGACGTGCGCAGCGGCGCCACCCTTATGGAGGCGTGCGGGCACAAATATTGGCGCGTAGGGACCGGAGATACCGCCAGGTGCCGCCACGACTTACCCTCATAGCAGACGACGCACTGCCGTCGTGGTGCACTCGTGTGTGCGCATTTCTGCCATTTTTTTCTTGTTTATAACTCGCCGAACGAGCAATCCAAAATTTAACAAATTGATGCAACATTATAGCTGTGAGAAGCACCGTGGCGGTTTGCTCCAGGATGTTCATTACAGGATTTCAATCTGCGTGAGCGATTTTGTGTCCCCGTTTAAGCGAACGCAAACGCGAGCAATATGCGACATAGCAGCCACTTGTTTTGCGCAGTGCGCCCCACCTAACCACTGTCTATAGAGGCTGCAGAAATAAATCATCCGTGGACAAGACTGCGATCTTGTAACGAGTTGAAAAGCGAAATCGGAGTTTCTGCGATGCAAATAAAGACGCATACCGTACTACCAACGCATGGGATATCGCCCTCCATATCGCTTTTCAATGATACTGCTCACGGAGGGAAAGGGAAACTTATTGTGCATTGAACTTGTACGTACACAAACGAAACATCGAAAACAAGTAAAGGCAGGGTATAAATCTTACAAATGAGCACCAAAATCTAGTTGATCACTGAGTATCCATTTTACAAGTCGAAGGAAAATTAAAATGAACCAAGTGTGTTTACAAAAAGTGGGTAACGAATTAGAGTACTATAGGTACTCTACTATGGGAGAGCGCTAGGCCGTCCCGCTGTCAAAGTAGAAGAATCAAGTTAAGGGGCAGCGGGAGTCGTTGTACTATTGTCTGGCGAGCGTCGAACTATCGATTGAAATGCATGATAAAACCTGCGGATTACCACAATGTTGTTACAGCAATTTCTCGCATCTATACAGCAGTTCGTTGCAGTTATGACCACTGTTCGAGGGCCGCTGGCACTTCTGTGTGTGTCTCACCGGTGACGCCAGGGATCTTCTAATCGCTGAAGCAGCAAAGTATAGCGCGTTACAAAACAACAGTCTTTTTCACGCTCCATTTCCGTAAAGGGAATAATTTTTCAGTCAAAAATTGCACCGCGGATAGCACCAAACTCTTACGGAGAAGCCACAGCTACAGAAGAAAAATTTTCAGCCTAGAAATGCACCGCGGATAGCACCAAATTCTTACGAAGAAGCCACAACTACAAAAGAAAACTTTTCAGCCAAATTTAGCAGCAGTCTGGCAGCAACCACCCCAAAGTCTGGCAACAGACTTATGCAACGCCAAAAGGAACCCTGCCGTGTGCCGTCCCTTGCTAAAACCAAGGCATTACGCCCAGAGGCGGATTTTATGTATTTAGAGAAATTTATTCTTACAGACAGTGAACATCAATTACAATCCAACAGAACATTGCGACAGAACACTTCATGCGAAAACACCAGTGGGAAAGGGAACAGAGAAATAAGACAGAGCACTGCATATGTCAGAAGAAACAAGCCCACCAAGAAACCATACCTGTAAAATCGTTTATTTTGATTTTAATTGTCGTCCTTCTTATCATATTGATAAAATTCTCAGCTTTAATCACCGCGAAGCATTGCCCAATCAGAAACTTTATATCATTAGAAAAGTTAGAAGAGGTGCATTGAAAATACGAGAAGACTGCTGGTGTTTTATAAGCTAAAACCACAATAAGAATGGAACGTGCACCGAAGAGGGCGACTGCGCATATACTTAGGCACTTAGGCCAGCTGACACTCTTTAAGGTGCGCGCATAATAATAACACGGTTGTCGTTGTACTTCGACGCAACAGAAATGCAGCCGACGGGGCCGGTAGTCCAACCCACGACTTTTAACGTAGTACGTCGACAGACCCCTGTTAGTCTACCTTGGTTTGTCAGAGGAATATAAGCTGTCCAGCCTCATGCAAGATATATCCCCAATGTCTAAACCATGACCTCCTCCTATAAACTTACGACGTGCGCAGCGGCGCCACCCTTATGGAGGCGTGCGGGCACAAATATTGGCGCGTAGGGACCGGAGATACCGCCAGGTGCCGCCACGACTTACCCTCATAGCAGACGACGCACTGCCGTCGTGGTGCACTCGTGTGTGCGCATTTCTGCCATTTTTTTTCTTGTTTATAACTCGCCGAACGAGCAATCCAAAATTTAACAAATTGATGCAACATTATAGCTGTGAGAAGCACCGTGGCGGTTTGCTCCAGGATGTTCATTACAGGATTTCAATCTGCGTGAGCGATTTTGTGTCCCCGTTTAAGCGAACGCAAACGCGAGCAATATGCGACATAGCAGCCACTTGTTTTGCGCAGTGCGCCCCACCTAACCACTGTCTATAGAGGCTGCAGAAATAAATCATCCGTGGACAAGACTGCGATCTTGTAACGAGTTTGAAAAGCGAAATCGGAGTTTCTGCGATGCAAATAAAGACGCATACCGTACTACCAACGCATGGGATATCGCCCTCCATATCGCTTTTCAATGATACTGCTCACGGAGGGAAAGGGAAACTTATTGTGCATTGAACTTGTACGTACACAAACGAAACATCGAAAACAAGTAAAGGCAGGGTATAAATCTTACAAATGAGCACCAAAATCTAGTTGATCACTGAGTATCCATTTTACAAGTCGAAGGAAAATTAAAATGAACCAAGTGTGTTTACAAAAAGTGGGTAACGAATTAGAGTACTATAGGTACTCTACTATGGGAGAGCGCTAGGCCGTCCCGCTGTCAAAGTAGAAGAATCAAGTTAAGGGGCAGCGGGAGTCGTTGTACTATTGTCTGGCGAGCGTCGAACTATCGATTGAAATGCATGATAAAACCTGCGGATTACCACAATGTTGTTACAGCAATTTCTCGCATCTATACAGCAGTTCGTTGCAGTTATGACCACTGTTCGAGGGCCGCTGGCACTTCTGTGTGTGTCTCACCGGTGACGCCAGGGATCTTCTAATCGCTGAAGCAGCAAAGTATAGCGCGTTACAAAACAACAGTCTTTTTCACGCTCCATTTCCGTAAAGGGAATAATGTCTTCTAGAAACGTGAGTATCAGTCTAAAATATGCGTTCTAACTGGATAAATCACGTTCGTTGAACTGCCCCTGTTCCATTCCACGAACTTTTAGCATTGACTCACACCGATAATACACTATTCCTGATGCAAACCTGTCGAGATATGTTTTTCAACCACTTCTGTGGAATCTGAGTGACGGGAAACTCGTGAAACAATATCCCAGTGGACCGCGGGCCGCTCGACTTGCAGAAGAAATGCAGCCGTGCACCATCGTGTGAATGGTGTTGTACCTGCCGCACCTTAACGCTCCCGAGTACTGAGCAAATATTCTTGCAAGCGGTAACCTTTAAATGGCACAAAAACGAGTCAACGCACGCACGCACCACGCAGGAAAGCGCTTTTGCGGCTGCAGTGATGAGGGTTAGTTGTGGCACCGTGGCGTGCTGCGGCACTTTCGAGAACTAAAAAAAAAAAACTATACAAGCAATAGCAAACCTAGTGACATGGGGAGCGGTGGCATAAGCAGGTTGTAAATTATTGGAGAAAGTCATGGTCTGAACACTGCCGATTATATATTCTAGCTTCCAATATTTTCAGGTAAATACGCTTGTAAACTGAAGCCAACTGATGTGTAACCATGACCACGGAGTTCCAAGCATAACAGAAGAGTCGTAAGTCGGGCATTTTGGTACTGATTATGCTTGGATTATGCTGTAACTGCTGAAAAAAAAGCGAATGGGAACACAACACAAGAGAGAAACACAAACTGTTTCGACCTGTTTGTGCTTACCTCTTCTTTTTTGTTACCATCCGTTTCTCTCTTTTTTTGTATTTCAACCATGGTCCAAGCATAACAACTGCTGAGCTTTATTACAGCCTCAGCTCGTATCCGCAACCGGTATGATGGCATCCCTGTCGCATTTACCGCGTCGACTGACCGAGAGCGTCCACTGCTGCAATTGCACGAGCATGCAAACTGCACTGCCTCCCTCTTCGTCGGGCAAGTTCTACCTGTCCTTGAGTTTTCCCCGCCATGAACGCGTCTAAAGTGATTAGCCGAGAAGGACAGAACGCATTTGCCCGAGAAAAGGATTGCCGACGAATAGCAGATTCTTCCATCAGGGCTAAGCAGGCAAATGACTAACGTGTAGATGTATTTGTTGTTCAACCTCTTTATAGGAAAACAGGCCCCGGCTGCCAAAAGGCAGCCGCGGAAGGAAAAATGGGAGGACCCTTAAGCTTCGCATTTAAAAGTTGAACGCTATAGCGAAATACAGCCCCCAGTGCGCCCTTGAACTGCTAAGTGCATACTTATTATTATGTTTTGTAACACACACACACACACACACAACACACACACACACACACACGCACGCACGCACGCACACACACACACACACACACACACGCGCACACACGCACACACACACACACGCACGCACGCACCCACACACACACACACACGCACGCACGCACGCACACACACACACACACACACACATACACGCAGGTGCTCTCAAGCGCGATTTATCTATATGAATGGTGCAGGTTTTCAATCTATTTATAAAAGCACTTTTATAACAACTTCATGAAAATATTGTACAGTGATATGGTCACATGGTCCTGTTATATCAACTGCGCTTAGGCGTGACACTTGTATTCGTAAATGGTCATAATCTGTCGTCCGTCTTGCGTTACTTTTCTGACAATTCTTCGACTTGTTCTTCTGAAGACCTCTTCCGGACAACCGCAACAAGCATCACCTTATGGTCGGTCAAATGGCAGCTGCAGTACTTCACTTTTTTAATGGTGTCATGACAATGAAAAGCTAAATCTATGCAAGTGTTGTGGTTTGTTGAAATGACATTTTCTTGAAGGAGCATAAAGAGGGTCACAATGCCTCACAGATGGCAGCACATTATCTAGCGTTTGCTGTTTGCTTAATCAACGCCTTAATCTAGCGGAAAACATATCATGCCTTTCCAGAGGCGTGGCAGCTTGGGCTAGTTGGTATGGCATGTAGTTATAGCGCGAGAACAAAACGACGATACAGAGACAAGAAGGACACGAAGGACATGAGCGCTAAAAAAAGGAGGGTTACGAGGAGTGAATGATGAAGAGAAACACACGAAAAAGAGCCCGAATAAATAGAAATGTAACTTAGAAGTGTAGCTGCATGGGCTAGTTGGTATGGCATGACGACAGTTGTAGCGCGAGAACAAAACGACGACACAGAGGCAAGAAGGACACGAAGGACAAGAGCGCTTCTTCTTGTCTCTGTGTCGTCGTTTTGTTCTCGCGCTATAACTACATACCATACCAACTAGCCCAAGCTGCCACGCCTCTGGAAAGGCATGATATGTTTTCCGCTAGATGGACATAGTTGTCCATTTTTAGAGCTGTTTGAAAGTTCCTGTGTGTTTTTAGCGGCGATGGCTGCACTTTCTCAGCCTTTTTGACGTAGTTTGATGGCCTCAAAAATGCGCTTACAAATCGCCGAATGCGCTCGTTTTTGTCGTGACATTTGTCGAAGAAAGTGCGCTAAAGGAACTCCTTCAACTACATAGCATTTATGTAGTGTTTTTTGCCGAAGCATCTGGAAGTAACATCGTGGCTTTTGGGTAGGACAATCGCTTCTCATGCGAACGGTTCGGGTGCGATCCTCAATGGTACCAAAAAGTTTTATTCTTTATTTTCTTTGTTTCTTTCTCAATTTTTTGTTCACGGACCATTTGTCGCTCACAACCAACGCTGCCGACGCTGACGGCGGAATTTTTACGACACGTGCTCTCGAACGCTATTGCGCTAAAATCCCGAGGTGACAGCCCGGGAGGCACAATCGAAACGCCCGTATGAAGATCATACATCTGCAAAAAATAAAAAAAATAAAAAATAAATAATAAAATATTAAAAATAAATAGTAAAAATAAATAATAAATGGCCTGCGAAAAAATAAAACACATAGACAGCACGATCATTGCCCTTCCGAAGCATTTACGTAACCTCCATGGTGTCCAAAGCATTCGACTGCTGAACCACTGGTCGGGGGATGAAATCCCAGCCACGGCAGACACATTTTCAATCGAGGGGAAATTCATTGAGGCTTGCGTGCTTAAACTTAGGCGCCCAATTAAAAACCTCAAGTGTTCGAACGTTTTTGAGCCTTCGACTGCGGCGTCTTACATATTCACATGGCGGTTTAGGGGTGTTAAGCCCTAACAGTTATTGTTATAAGCGTTGACGTAGAGTGAACGTAGATACAATTTTTTTCCATCACCTTCACATACGAAGGTAGCATGATGGGCCTCAGATTACGTTTAAATGTATTTTACTGATCGTATTGTACCCACTTACTAGAGCATACAGGCATCTAATTAGCTACAATTCAGTTCGAAGACGTGATAATACAGCCGACACATGCGCAGACTGATCAGACTCCCCGGGGCATGCGAACATGCACTACGCAGCACGTAGAGCACTAATCAATACATGGTGCTTTTTCGAGGCGTGCAGTTAGACATTCTAAGAGCACTGCCCATATTAGGCTGAAGCTTCAAAGCAGGAGTTCGTCGTTTTGACCGACCGACAAAAGAATAAATAAATAAATAAATAAATCTGTAAACACCACGGGAGACCTAAACCGATCTGCTTCCAAGACAAACCACTTTGTTCTTCTCTTCCTTCGTTCACTCGTTGTCGCTTCTGCGTAACAATATTATTCAACTTTAAAATTTATACACTGCTTCGGCTGCCGACATGTCATTTCACTTGACGTGGTTTATGAACTACTGTTTTTGCCACGCGTGCCAAAAACAACCAGCAAGGTCTTCAGTCAACACGGGATCACTAACAAATATACCTTAAAAATGATTGATTTCAATGCAAATTTTATTTAAACCGCTTTTGAGTAACTACATGCAAGTCATCATAATGATCAGCCTCAGTACGCTAACTGCAGGGCAAATGCGTTTCTATGTTTTGCCAATCAACCTGGTCCTATGCACTCTGCAGCCACGTTATTGCAAGCTCATGTGCCCGCCGAATTTCTCGCCTTCTCCTCGCGCGCTTGCCTTCTTGTGCATTACAATCTCTTAATGTTGATGATCAAGTTATTTACGAAATAGATATGGTGCCGTTTTTCAAGGGCATATTGTGGATGCTTAAAGTTATGTGGCTTAGCTGTGTCCAGGAAAAGAGTACTAGGTGATCATACAGGCTATGTACAAGCACTAGAAGACTTTCTGCGGTCTACTAGCCAGTCTGAACAAAATTCGAACGCCGTGGTTTGCGTAGGCATAATAATAATAATAATAATAATAATAATAATAATAATAATAATAATAATAATAATAATAATAATAATAATAATAATATAATAATAATAATAATAATAATAATAATAATGATGATAATAATAATAATAAAGGTGATAATGAATTCCTGGTGAAGTCGACACACCATAGTTGCCTATGACAGACGCTGTAGTAGTAGTAGTGGTAGTATAAAACTTTATTATATAGATAATCCAGACAAGCTCTAACTCCAGTGCCCCGAGGAATATACGGGGTGGAGAGCGAAGTCTGTTCGGCAGGGTGGTGCTATTATTCGAGGGCACCACTGGCGCGAGCCATCCGTTCAGCTCTGTGGATCAGTCGCAGCTGATGCACTAGGGCTGGGCTAGACAGCAGCGCCTCCCAATCCTCCCACGTGCCAGTGGTGTCGTGTTCTTCATCGTCCTCTGCACACTCCCACGTGATGTGAAAGAGTGTTGGGGTGGCTCCACACCACGGGCATATATCTCTGTGCGCCGTGGGGTAGATCATGTGATCATGTGTGTGCACGTTTATGTAAGTGTTAGTCTGTAGTCTTCTTAGCGCTGTTGCCTCCGTAGCGCTGAGCTTGCTATGAGGACGTGGATACAGCTGCCTATTTTTTCTGTAGTACTTAAAATCGTTGCGAAACAAGGGTCCAGAGGTCTAGGTTTATCACTTATATTGGCTTGAGTGGCTCGTTGATTTCTGAAGTCTCGAGCCACCTCGTCCGCGCGCAGGTCCCCTGTCATGCCCTCGTGCCCCGGTGCCCAAGTCACAGCCTGTACGTATTTCACTGTGGGGTCCCATCGTGTCCCAACCAATATACGGAGCGCCTGTGCTCCAATTTTGCCCTTTATATAGTTTCAGCAAGCTTTTTGCAAATCTGTTATGATTGTTGGTAATGGAGCGTTTTGCGTCCATCCCTCTTTTATTGCGAGTGCTATGGCAACCTCTTCTGCTTGTGTTGTCAACTCCTGACCTATTGAAGCGCAGGCTGTAATTTTCCCTCTGTGGTCGGTGGCTACACACACATATCTCTTTGCATTGGTCTTAAAAGGCGCGGCGTCAGTGAATCTGGCCGTGTTCAAAAATCTTGTCTTTTTGTCCATGTAGTCAGCCCTTGCCTTTCTTCTTCCAGCATGCAGAGTAGGGTCTATGTTGCTTGGTAATGGCAATACGGTGTACCATTCCCTAAGTTCGCTTGGTACTTATTTAGTTTCTTGGTCTGTTTGTAATAAAGTATCGCGCCCTAGTTTTGTTAGGACTGCTCTGCCAGTTGGGGTCTGGAGAAGGCGATTTTCTTGCGTTAGTAAATGGGCCTCGGATAATTCTTCAATTGTGTTATGAAGACCAAGCGCCAGTAGCTTGTCGTTTGAAGTATTCTGCGGTAATCTCAGGGCTGTCTTGTAGGCCATTCTAATTATTTGGTTTGCTTTTTCCTTCTCTTCCGTGTTCATAATTTGATACGGAAGCGAGTATGTAATGCGACTGATGACGAGGCTTTTGACCAATTTTAGGGTATCTTGTTCTCTCATGCCTTTATGGTTGTTTGTTATTCACAAGATCATGCGTGAGATCTGCTGTACTGATGTCTTGAGTTGATTTAGTGCGTGCAGAGCACTGCAGACATCTCTGATTAGCTTGAAGCCACATTCCTAGTATGCGTACGGTATCTTTCTTCGGAATGACATTTCCGTCGAGCTTGACTTCCAGCTTTAGATTCGGGTCGATCCTCCATGCTTTCCTCTTCGTGAAGCGAATGAGTTCTGACTTTTCGGCTGAGCACTGAAGACCCCGTATTCTTGCGTACTCTTCTATGGTGCTAGCTGCCTGTTGTAACCTATCTTCTTTCTCTGCAAGGCTGCCTGTGGTTGTCCATACCGTTATATCGTCTGCATATATCGCATGTTGTAGACCGGCAATATCTTTGAGTTTTCCTGCAAGGCCTGTCATGGCGACATTGAAAAGTGTCGGTGAAATCACCGCTCCTTGGGGTGTTCCTTTGTTTGGAGGTTTAATGATGTCGGATTCGTAATATCCCAGCTTTATTGTTGAAGTCCTGTGACTAAGAAAACTTTTGACGTAGTCGAACATTCGTTCTCCACATTTAGCTTCCTCCAGACCTTCTAGTCTGTTTGTGACTGATGTTATCAAAGGCTCCTTTCATGTCAACTGCCATAACGACGTTTTTCCCAACCTTAGAGATGTCCATAAATACTTGTTCTTTTAAAAGTAGTAGAACATCTTGCGTAGAAAGGTGTGGGCGAAAGCCAAAGATAATTTCGGGAATGAGGTTGTTGTTCTAGAGATGGTTGAGGAGCCTGGTGTTCACCAGTTTATCAAAGATTTTTCCTAAGCAAGACGTGAGCGAGATAGGTCTCATGTTCTCAGTGGCAAGTTTTTTTCTTGGTTTAGGCACCATGACCACAATCGCATGTTTCCATTCTGTTGGGACAGTTCCAGCCAGCCAATGTTTGTGTAAGTATTTATTGAGAGCTTCAACGGCTTCGTCATTTAAGTTCCTGATCATACCATTGGTGATTTTATCTGAACCCGCGGCTGTGTTCGTCTTGTTACTAAATATGGCTGCTCTTATCTCAGCGTCCGTAAAAGGCTTGTCTATATCAGGTTGTGGTGATCCTTTATACCTTCCTTGATATGAAGGCGTCGCTCCGTCTTCCCCAAAACATTTTTATGCATGACTTAAATGAGGTCCTCTTTTGTACCAGGGTATAACTGCAGCAATCTTTCAACGGCTTTACTGTTTTCATTTTTTGTCTTCGTGAGGTCTATCATGGTATTAATCCCGTGTACTCAGATTTGGGTGCACGTTAAAGAACGCCAGGTGGTCAAAATTTCCGGAGCCCTCCACTGCGGCGTCTCTCATAATCAAATAGTGGTTTTGGGACGTTAAACCCACAAATATCAATCATGGCTTTCAGTGTGTTCCATGTTTTGGCCGTACTGAGCGTTCCATTGAGTGAATCACAGAAATTGGCCCAATTAGCTGCAGCTAGTTGATTGGCGTATTCCTCTGCGTGCTGGGTGATATCTCTGATTCTTTCTTTCAATTGAAGGTTACGTTTCTGTCTTTTCCATTTTTTCGTAAGGCTTCTTCTTGTTTCCCAAAGATGTAGTAGGTGTGAGTCGACCTCAGGGGCACTGCATGATCGCGTTATTTCTTTACGGTGCCTTTCTTGTTTGACGCCTTATTTCGTCACACCAATCACTCAAGTTTGTTATATCTGAGGCAGTCAACCTTTGTTCCAGTGAATTTTCTGAACGCATGCCAATTAGTTATTTTGGCAACGCCAATCTTTTTACGTATCTGATCTGTGTGTATAGTGGTGGATAATATATAATGATCACTGCCTAGATTTTCTTAAGTGTTGTGCCATGCCACCTCTTGACAATTTTGGCACATAGTTAGATCCAGTGCCGTGTCTCGGGAGTTACTGTTTTTAGTCTTGTTGGCAATGCTAAATCCGACAAGAGTGTTATACCTGTAATTTCTATTTGCTGGGCTATGTTTCTGCCTTTGTCATCATGAGTGAGGTATCCCCAGCTTGGGTCTTTTGCATTGAAGTCCCCCACCACTATGAGCGTGCGGCTGCTGCTGCTGCTGCTGCTGCTGCTGCAGCAGCACGCTCATAGTGAGGTATCCCCAGCTTGGGTCTTTTGCATTGAAGTCCCCCACCACTATGAGCGTGCTGCTGCTGCTGCTGCTGCTGCTGCTTGCCGCTGCCGCTGCCGCTGCCGCTGCCGCTGCTGGTGCTGCTGCTGCTGCTGCTGCTGCCGCTGCCGCCGCCGCCGCCGCCGCCGCCACCGCCGCCGCCGCCGCCACCGCCGCCGCCGCCGCCGCCACCGCCGCCGCCGCCGCCGCCGCCGCCGCCGCCGCCGCCGCCGCCGCCACCGCCGCTGCCGCTGCTGCCGCCGCTGCCGCTGCTGCCGCTGCTGCCGCCGCTGCCGCCGCTGCTGCCGCCGCTGCTGCTGCTGCTGCTGCTGCTGCTATGCCTTCTTGAGCTTCTTGTTCTTGTTCGTCTTGTTTTCTTCTTGCCCATTGCCTTTGGAGCTAAAGTGGTCTCGGGAATTGGATGTGGACCTTGATGTCGAGCGGGAACTGGATCGAGATCCGGAGCGTGATCCTGCGTCGGACCCCTCCGTTAAATCCATTTCCTGCCTTTTGGTGCTGAACCACCGACGCTTCAATATTCCTGGAGATCGTTGTCCATTTTCGTGTCTAAGCTGCTGTAGCTGTTCTTTTCCCCATTGGGGGACTTTCTTAAGCCTTTTAGTGCATTCTTTTGCAGCCGTTGGATGATCCCCGCCACATAGTGCACACTCGAGAACGCACTCGTGGTCGTTTGGAGGGTCTTTAAGCCTGCAGCCGCCACACACATTCACAGTGGGTGTTGGACAGACGTCAGTCCTGTGGCTTTGGCTTTTACACAGTTTACAGTATTGTCTTGTGGATTTGTATAGTAGACATGGCATCTCCCCACCATGGTAATACACAAAACGCGGCACAATGGGTCCATCAAAGGTTATTATTGTCGTCTCAGATTTTCCCAACATGTGTGCTTGCACGATTGTGACACCCTGTGTGCGTACTCTAAGGTTATTGAGAAGTTCTTCTTCCGGTGTTTCACGTTCCAGTCCGTGCACAACTCCCTTGAGAAACCCCTCAGGTGTAGAAATGTAGGCATTCACCAGATGTCTGGTGTTCTTGAGGTCGAGCGCCTTGATTCTCAAAATTTGCTCGGCAACGTGCTCGTGCGGAGTACTTGCAATGATGATGTTGGATTCATTCCGGAGGCGTAGCTGCAATTTGTCACCACTGCATATTTCCGTGTCTTCACATGCGCGTTCAATCGCTCATGCCACTTCATATGTTTTAAGTCTCTCACCACGAGCCCTGGTTTGGGTCGTATAATAATTTTCATATCATTCTCGGGCAGAGGCGTTGCACGTGAGCGTCGGCGGCCTCTCATGGCACCCGACGCGTCGCGTCTACTCCCGTGCGCCCGCTCAGGCGTTCCGTAACTGCCTACCGCATTCCTCTCGCTGTCTCTGAAGCTGCTGTCTGCCAGAGATGCTAAGTCATTAGTTGTTCTTTGCTTAAGACTTAGTGATAAAGTTTGCTGAATATCACCAACTTGCCTCTGATCTTCCATGGCCCACGCTTGCTTCCTTAGTCTCTTACGTTCGCGTAATGAAAGAGCAAGCTGCCACTGACCGTCTTTCGCCTCCTCGTCAGCTCCATTTAACGCCTCAGGGTATTCGCTCACGTCACCGCTGGCTGACTCCACTTGTATCGCCTCGTCAGACGATGGGGAGTATTTGACGAAATTTTCTGCAGAGCCCAGTTCTGTGCTCGAATTTTGATCGTCAGTGTCCATGGCTTCCTTTGCCGTTACCTGGTCGTCCTCCGCGGGGTTATTGGCTGCTGCATTGGCACGTCCAGGAGAGTTGCTGGTAGTCGATGCACTGCTTCCTCGTCCGCCGCTAGTCCTAGCCTGGCGGCCGGGCATGCAAAGTCCTTGGTCACTTCAGAAGAGAAGAAATTGTGGTCGTTTTCCCGATAACCTGGTGTCAAAATGATCACGTCATACTTCCAGACACACTCAGCGTTTGCTTTAAAGAAGCCACAAAGTTTAACGCAAAAACAGGCAAAATTTTGAGGAGCCGAGACGAACGCGGCCGATCCGCTCGACGCCACCTAGTGTCGACGCTGTAGTGGAAGTCTGAGAAAATTTCGGCCACCTGTGTTCTTTAGCGTGCCCCCAAATCCACTCATCAAGTCCTAGAGAGTGATCTTCTTGCGCTTCACCTGAATTGGAGATGCATTTGCCGCCCGCGTACGGTATTCGATTGTGCAACCTCGTTCGGATCAAAAGCGAAGCACCGTAGCGACCAGACTAAGAATATGAATTTGTACATCTGTGCGTGTTTCTTTGCTCATTTGTGTTTTTCTGTGTCTCTCTGTGCTTTCTTAACAATTTCCAAATCTCCTTCCCTGTGCAAGGTAGCATACCGGTACTGGTGTCTTGTACACCTCCCTTCCCTCGCCTCTTCTATCAGGGTCGCGGTGAAAACTTTTCACAAGGAACCTCACCTAAGCATATTACTGGATCTAGAATAAGAGAGAGCGCGGGAGCCACTGGTCATTTTAAAAGTCGAACATCACGGAACGTCTCTCTGGATACAGTATGATCCACAGGCACGCGACGCGACCATTTAGGAATTACCGCCACTGAGAAATGGGACTAGCCACACTGTCAGGTGCTACCACTAAACGCCCCCCAATCAAGTTTGTCTCGTGTCTGATGCACTGTAAGGGTGTCGCGGCAAAGAAGCGGACGAGGCGTGCGGATAGCCATGAGACAGTAGGATTGGGCGTGTTGGTATAACATGATAAAGAGTGCTTACCAGCGCAAACGACTTTTTATCGTGTTATACGAACACACTCAATCCTACTGTCTCTTGAGTTTCATTTCTAATACAACGGGCCCCTTCCAGACTTCTTCGCTCCAGCCTCATGTTTCGTTCAGCGCTCTGTCTCATCTCTTCTCTTGTCCCCTTCTGCCCTGTTGTTTGCGCTGGTAAGCACTCTTTAGGATAGCCATGCTAAGCCGACAACAAACCAGAAAGCGAATGAGCCAAATCTAAGATGGCTTGTCTCTCCGCTGACCAATCCGTCGTTTTGTCACCACCGATGGATCGATAATGAAAGCCAGTTGGCACATCGGGTTGGCAACCTAATGTGAGGCAATCTGGCACCTCCTCGTGAAAGACCCGCTGAGATGGGTGTGGCTTGAAGGCTACAGAGGTAATGAGAAACATAATTTGCGAATCAACAATGAGTGATGGAGGGTTCATTTTCTGTTTGAGACACAGCCAAACGAAACCGACCGGCAGCGAAGTTAAGGAACGCTTGGAGGACACAACAACTAGTCGTCGCACAATGCGAATAGTGTAACGAGTGGGTGCAACCCATTACAAAAGCTTGTTCTTGTTCCCCTACTAACTGTGGCGCACACCCACGTCAGCCATAATTCCTCATTGTCGTCAGCCACTGCATGAACAATAGGCACAAAACTCCTTGTAAGTGCTTAGCGCATACCACGCTTCTCAGAAGAATGACGAAAAATAACATAACGAATGTGGCCTACTAAACAAAAATTAATATTAATGTCCTAGTGGGTGTCAAGCAAGTGTGCTTGCAGTAGTTACCTATGAGTGTTTATAAAAACCTCTGAAAGGCCGCTCTTCTAGCTTTAGCGGTTACTTTGCTGCGCGTTTCGCCCAGGCATGTCGTTTTTATGACATCAGTAGAAATGAATTACTGTGTAATAAAAACACAGTGTAAACTCAAGCTTCCCTCTTCAGATAGTGCATCCGATGCTCCACCGATTGAGCCACCGCAGCATAAGTATTGTATAAAGGCAATCGGAAACAAACGGCTGCTGTACCTCGTTTCATACGGTATAAACATTACCAGAACAACATAACGATGGATGAATGAATGAATGAATGAATGAATGAATGAATGAATGAATGGATGGATGGATGGATGGATGGATGGATGGATGGATGGATGGATGGATGGATGGACGGATGGATGGATGGATGGATGGATGGATGGATGGACGGACGAACGGACGGACGGACGGATGGATGGATGGACGGATGGATGGATGGATGTATGGGTGGATGGATGGATAGATATCAGCCACCTTCAGTCAGAAATGAGAGAGATGCTCATGTTTTGAGTGCAAATGACAAACCCTCCGCACCCGCCAGAAGAGCTGTAAGCATATTGTCTCAGCGTAATGATGGCAATAGTTTAAGCAGCGTCATTTTTAGGTCACATACTTTAGTTGACAATGCCTTCCCTACCCTAATTTCTGGTGCACTGTCAAAGGAGCAGTTTTCTTTTTTTCGGTGGTCGTATAGGTGCTCCGTGTGTAAGCACCAGCGAGATATGTGGGATGCTGGTCAGAAATAATAATAATAATAATAATAATAATAATAATAATAATAATAATATTAGTTTATTGTACACATCTATAAGAAATACAAAGAAACGGGTCTGTCTAACTCCCCAGGACTTGTGCGACTAGGCCCGGCAGAGCCGGTTACAGCGATGTGGATACAAGGTAACAAAACTATTGTTTTCCTTACCAACCAGCAGACAAACGATTGACACCATTACTTTTTACTGGCAGTAAACAAAAAAACAGAAACAGAGGACTACTTAGAAGTGTGGCAGCTTGGGCTAGTTGGTATGGCATGACGATAGTTATAGCGCGACAACAAAACAACGACACAGACACAAGAAGGACACGTGTTTGGCGCTCGTGTCTTTCGTGTCCTTCTTGCCTCTGTGTCGTCGTTTTGTTCTCGCACTATAAGTATCGACAGGAGGGGCACAGAGCATATACGTGGCATACAAATAGACCATGCGACTTTACAGCTCAGCGAGTAATTTCTTTAATTGCCTTTTTGAACTCGCTGAAAAAGATTCGTCAGGTAGTGCATTGAAAAATTTTGGAGTATATACACTTCTACGTGCTTTTCCATATCTGGTAGAGAGCCAGGGAACTATGAAATGCTTTTTTTCTCTGAGGGGTTGATGCGTTACATATGGGCCTTTAAAGTCATCACACGAATTGTATCTTAGAACAACTGTCTTAGTGAACAAATCCTGGAATACACAAAAGCCCAAATCCCGAAAAATAGTGCTGGCATCTCTCTTACTACCGTAAGCTACACTTTTAAAAATATTTCGAACTAAACTATCACTGCGTGTTTTCCAGCGTCATGAGCAAAATGCAAAAACTTTTATCCCATCTCTCTGCACTATATGCTAACGAATGAACTATAATTTTTTTTTCACTGGTAGAGGCACCAAGCTTTTTATATTGAAAAGCAGACATGCCACACTTCTCAGTTTGGAACAAATGAATGCCATGTGATGTTGCCAAGACATACCACTATGAAAAATTACGCCTACGTATCTGAATGTTTCGACATTTTCCACTGCAGAACATTTGCATGGATCGCAATGTTCGGTGGGAAGAAAAATTGGTATATTCATTTTTTTGTGTTTTTAGAGGGTTTCGAAAGCAGATGAGTTTTGTTTTCTTTTCGTTTACAATTACGGAGTTTTCTTCAAACCATATCGCAGCATTATGAATTTCACTCTGAAGAGCATTAATCGCCCCTTCATAACGTATGTAACGTGTTAGTAGCACCGTATCATCTGTATACTGGTACACATTGGCTTTTTAGAAATTTCGAAGGGGTAGTCATTCATAAATAAACTAAATAGCAATGGTGACAACACCGATCCTTGTGGCACGCCAGAAGTAATATATTTTCTATTGCTAATTACCTCCCTACATCCCAAAATGACCTGTGACCTGTCTTGTAAGTAATTATAGAGCATATCATAAAAAGGCCCCCTAAAGCCCAAAGGAAATAGCTTTTCTTTTGCCAAGTCTAAAAATAGAACACAACAAAACAGGTTGTTTTCTAAAGCCGAATATATTTCATCACTAAACTCTTCTAATAATGTCATAGTACTGCGATTAGCAATGAAACCAAATTGCCTGGGTGTTAGTAGCGAGGACTTCTGTAAGAAGGACGTCATGCATTGAAGCAAAAATTTTTCTAGTATTTGGGAGAGTATAGGTAAGATAGAAATTGGTCTGTTATTTTCTATTTCATCTTTTTTTCCTGCTTTAAACATTATTGGCTTAACTATTGCCATTTTTAATTTGTCGGGAAACAATGCACTGTTTATAAATCCGCTTAACATGAAGAGAAGTATATCAGATAATGCTTCAAAGTTCCGTCGAAGCGCGGCCACAGCTACCCCATCAATCCCTGGTTGCATATTTGGACGAAAACTGAAAATTATTCTCCCGAGATCTTCCTTCGAGAGCGTGGGCAAATAAGCACATGTAGGAACAGACTGTTTAAGCGTGATCGCGCGTATATGCGCATGCGCATTCTTGGAAAAACGCGTAAAGAAGTGGTTGAACTTATCAACCACTATCTCTGGTTTCTCGGAAAACGATTTGAGTAGATCAGTGGGCGTGTTCTTTTTGCCTTGTAGATTATCTATCAAAGCCCATGTCTTTGCCGGATTTTTGTATGCTTGGTTGAATCGTGCCGAAAAATACCGCTTTTTCGCAGACCTTAAAAGAGCGACAACCCTATTCCTTGCAATCTTGTATTCAATTTTTGATTCCTGATGTTTCGGTGCCCGTCGGCTATGTTTGATTGATATGTGGGGTTTAACGTCCCAAAACCACTATATGAGTATGAGAGACGCCGTAGTGGAGGGCTCCGGAAATTTAGACCACCTGGGGTTCTTTAACGTGCACCCAAATGTGAGTACACGGGCCTACAACATTTCCGCCTCCATCGGAAATTCAGCCGCCGCAGCCGGGATTTGAACCCCGCGCCCTGCGGGTCAGCAGCCGAGTACCTTAGCCACTAGACCACCGCGGCGGGACCGTTGGCTATGTTTCCATAGCCAGTCTCTGAGAAATAGCGCTCATATTATCTACAATGAACCATGAACATTTTTTTCTTTATTTTTTAGTTTTTACGTATTTACTTGAACGTTCAAGTTTCAGTAGCTGCTCACACAATTGATCGTAGACTGTAGAATAGTTTGATCTCGCAGTTAACTGCATCCAGCCAAATTGTGCTATAATTTGATCGAAACCTTTGATATTAAATATCTCTATTTTCCGTTCATTACTATTACTTTTTCCTTCTGTACTCTCATGACTCGGCAGCGGCAATTGTTCACATAGACGACAGGCCGCAATATTGACACGTGCGGTTCTTTTGGTTTACGAAGGAAGACGCTATCACTTTCTGTTAAGCGCAACGCAGGCCGCGTTTATCTTGTATGCCACTCTGGAACGCGTTACGACGCGTGTATAAAAAACTGACACGTGCGGTTCTTTTCGTTTGCGAAGGAAGACGCTATCACTTTCTGTTAAGCGCAACGCAGGCCGCGTTTATCTTGTATGCCACTTTGGAACGCGTTACGACGCGTGTATAAAAAGCCGGCGCAGTGCGCCACTGGGGGTCTTTTTTTTTTCCGTCGGCCGACGACTGTTCACGCCGCTGTTGCTGTGAGTTGTGTTTGGCCCTGTTTTGCTGGGCACAAGTTCGCCCAATAAACAGTTCGCCTGACACCGCCCTGACTCCTGCGTGCTTCCTCTCAAGTGCTGCGTGTATCACAACCTCGTGACATCTGGTGGAGGTGCTTCTCTGTCCATGTACCGTACGCCCCCGTCCAGCCGTGAGCCAAGCCCAAGCCGCCAAGAGGACGACGCCGACCCGGTCGTTCGAGTGAGCCGAAGACAACAAGGACTACCGCCCGAATACCTGCCGCTCCCCGACAAGGACAAGAAAACAAAGGCTGCTACGAAGCCGGCATCCACGATGACGGAAGCAAGGTCTTCGGCAACCGTGGTCGTCAACCAGCCCAAAGAGCCGCCTACCTTCCGCGGATCGACCTACGAAGACCCGGAAAGCTGGCTTGACATTTACGACCGCGTCGCAGCCCTCAATAAGTGGGACCCGGACGACAAGCTGCGTCATGTGTATTTTTACCTGGAAGACGCCGCAAGGACTTGGTTCGAGAACCGCGAGTCAACGCTTCGAACCTGGGACGACTTCCGCGTTGCTTTCCTGCGCACCTTTGCAAGCGTCGTGCGGAAGGAAAGAGCCGCATCACTGCTTGAAACTCGGGTGCAGCTCCCCAAGCCCCTACCCGGGAAACTAAAGGCAGCAACCGATGGAGGTGCGGTGCTGCACGACGCAATGCCGAAGATCCTCCTCCGCCGCCGCCGCCGCTGCCGATGACGACGGACCACGACGCACGAACTTTCCCGACGTAGTCGCAGTAACGCGCGCCTGAGCAGAGTCTTTACGACAAAGCCTCGCCGCCGACGCGACATAGCAGCACTCGGACCAAGCCGACGCAGAGCCGTGATCCGACGCCCCGACCTAACCGGAACGCCAGACGACGAACCACCGACCTCGACGTGATCATCGACGGCCACAGCGTCACCGCCCTAGTCGATACCGGCGCCGACTACTCTATCATTAGTGGTCTCTTCGCCGCTAAGCTCAAGAAGGTAAAGACTGCATGGGAAGGACCGGATATTCCGAACAGCAGGAGGGCCACCTTATAACACCGACTGAACCTGCACGGCAGAGCTCACGATTCACAGCCAGACGTATTCTGTGAATTTTGTGGTCCTGCAGCAATGCTCGCGAGACGTCATTTTAGGCATGGATTTCCTGGACCAGCAAGGCGCAGTAATCGACCTAAGATCCAGGTCAATCACGCTGTCCACGGATAATGCAACGGCGTCAGACTGCAACGTCGCTCACAATGCCTTGAATGTGACAGAAGAGCAGGTAACCATCCCGCCACTGTCGAGCGTCATCATTTCCGTCGGCACCAAAGCGTCTACCAACTTACAAGGTGTCATCGAAGGCGACCAGCACCTGCTCCTAAACCGTCAGATGTGCGTCGCAAGAGGCATAGCCAAGCTTCATAACGGCGAAGCCAAGGTAATGGTGACGAACTTCAGCAACGAATATAGGCACTTAAATAGGGGCACGACGGTAGCACATCTAAGCGAATTTGTGGAAGCGAGCAATGCCTTCGCCCTCACTGATTCTCAGGGAGCCGCAACGTCGACAGCAGTGTCCGCGCCCGCCTTCGACGTCAATCAAAGCCTTTCCAGGCAGCAACAAAAGGAGCTCAAAGCCTTACTCCACCAATACAAGGACTGCTTCTCGTCGTCGTCGAGGCTTCGTCAGACCCCTCTCGCGAAACATCGCGTCATAACCGACGAATATGCCCGTCCGCTCCGTCAGAGCCCCTACCGAGTTTCTGCACGGAACGCGAGGCCATCAAGCAACAAGTCGACGAAATGCTGCGTGACGACATCATTCAGCCGTCTACGAGTCCGTGGGCATCACCCGTGGTGTTGGTGAAGAAGAAGGACGGAACCCTACGTTTTTGCGTCGATTATCGTCGCCTGAACAACATCACGAAGAAAGACGTGTATCCCCTCCCACGGATAGACCATGCTCTGGACAGACTCTACAACGCCAAGTATTTTTCGTCGATGGATCTCAAACCGGCTACTGGCAAATCGAAGTAGACGAGAGAGACCGAGAGAAGACTGCCTTCATAACACCAGACGGCCTATTCGAGTTTAAGGTCATGCCCTTTGGTCTTTGCTCGGCGCCTGCGACGTTCCAACGGGTTATGGACACAGTACTCGCAGGCTTGAAGTGGCAGACTTGCCTCGTCTACTTGGACGACGTAGTCGTATTTTCTTCCAACTTCGACGAGCACCTCCGGCGCCTTGAAGCTGTTCTTCGGGTAATCAAAGCCTCGGGACTTACCCTGAAGCCAGAAAAGTGCCGCTTCGCCTACGAGGAACTATTGTTCCTTGGCCACGTTATCAGCAAGTTGGGAGTGCTCCCTGATCTACAGAAAACAGCTGCGATCGCCGACTTTCCTGCACCCACCGACAAGAAAGCAGTACGCCGATTTCTTGGCCTCTGCGCTTATTACAGGCGCTTCGTGAAGAACTTTTCGCGGATCGCTGAGCCACTGACGTACCTCACGAAGGCCGACGTCGACTTCAAATGGGAAACGCCGCAAGTCGACGCATTTCAAGAATTAAAGCGACACCTGCAAACGCCGCCAATACTGGCGCACTTCGACGAAGAAGCTGACACCGAAATTCACATGGACGCAAGCAGCACAGGGCTCAGCGCCGTGATCGTGCAGAAGACCGACGGACTTGAAAGGGTCATCAGTTACGCTAGCCGGTCACTTTCGAAGGCAGAAGCCAATTATTCCACGACAGAAAAGGAATGCCTTGCCATCATCTGGGCTACATCAAAGTTCCGCCCCTACCTGTACGGCAGGCCTTTCAAAGTCGTGAGTGACCACCACGCCTTGTGTTGGCTAGCTAACTTGAAGGATCCATCAGGGCGCCTCGCACGGTGGAGTCTCAGACTACAAGAATTTGACATCACCGTCGTCTACAAGAGCGGACGAAAGCACTCCGACGCCGACTGCTTGTCTCGCGCCCCTGTCGATCCGCCGCCCAGGATGACCAGGACGACGACTCTTTCCTGGGACCCATAAGTACCGACGACTACGCGGAACGCCAACGAGCTGACCCGGAGCTCAAGATCCTCATGGACTACCTGCAAGGCAAGACCGCCGACGTGCCGAAAGTATTCCGCCGAGGACTGGCTTCGTTTTTCCTGCGAAACAACGTCCTCCTGAAGAAAAACTTCTCGCCGCTCCGCGCCGACCACCTCCTCGTGGTACCTTCAGCGTTACGTCCAGAGGTTCTGGAAGCATTACACGATGACCCGACAGCCGGACATCTTGGTGTTTCCCGCACACTGTCACGAATACAAGAGAAGTACTATTGGCCTCGCCTCGCTGCCGACGTCGCCCACTACATAAAAACATGCAGAGACTGTCAGCGACGCAAGACGCCGACAACTAGGCCAGCCGGACTTCTGCAACCCGTCGAACCACCTCAACGGCCATTCCAACAAATCGGCATGGACTTACTGGGGCCGTTCCCGACGTCAACTTCTGGCAACAAATGGATTGTCGTAGCGACTGACTACCTCACCCGCTATGCCGAAACAAGGGCCTTGCCCAAGGGCACTGCCGCCGAGGTCGCCATGTTCTTCATTGAGAACATCGTCCTCCGCCACGGAGCCCCCGAGGTCCTCATCACCGACAGAGGTACGGCCTTTACGGCTGACCTAACGCAAGCGATCTTGAGGTACAGTCAGACAAGCCACCGCCGAACCACCGCGTACCACCCACAGACGAATGGCCTCACCGAGCGTCTAAATAAGACCATCGCCGACATGCTGGCCGTGTACGTGGACGTCGAGCACAAGACGTGGGACGCCATACTCCCGTATGTAACCTTCGCGTACAACACGGCCGTGCAGGAAACGACGCAGTTTGCTCCATACAAGCTCGTCTACGGACGGAGCCCAACAACGACGCTTGACGCCATGCTACCGGTCGGCACCGACGAAGAAGACCTCGACGTCGCCAGCTACCTGGATCGCGCTGAAGAAGCTCGACAGCTAGCCCGCCTGCGTATCAAGAGCCAACAGACGGTCGACAGGCGCCACTACAACCTTCGACGACACCACACCGAATACCAACCAGGTGACCTTGTCTGGGTCTGGACGCCGATACGACGACGGGGATTGTCTGAGAAGCTCCTGCGACGCTACTTTGGACCCTACAAGGTAGTCCGACGTCGTGGTGAACTGGACTATGAGGTCGTGCCCGATGGCTTAACGTCATCCCAACGACGCCGTGCACGACCCGAAGTCGTACACGTGGTGCGACTTAAACCTTATTACGCGCGCTGATTAGCTGTGACGCATTGTTAATGTAATTTATTGCATGTACTCTCTGTTATGTTCTGCCTTTAGCATCGGGACGATGCTTTTTCAGAGGGGGGTAGTGACACGTGCGGTTCTTTTGGTTTACGAAGGAAGACGCTATCACTTTCTGTTAAGCGCAACGCAGGCCGCGTTTATCTTGTATGCCACTTTGGAACGCGTTACGACGCGTGTATAAAAAGCCGGCGCAGTGCGCCACTGGGGGTCTTTTTTTTTTTCCGTCGGCCGACGACTGTTCACGCCGCTGTTGCTGTGAGTTGTGTTTGGCCCTGTTTTGCTGGGCACAAGTTCGCCCAATAAACAGTTCGCCTGACACCGCCCTGACTCCTGCGTGCTTCCTCTCAAGTGCTGCGTGTATCACAACCTCGTGACAATATAATGGTCACCTACTTTTTTGCTTAACCACGCAAGTCTGTAATGAATAATTTGGTGCTCGCATTGCGATGTAGTCTATACAGGAAGGCACAATTCTGGTCTGTGTGCGTTCTTCGCGTGTTGGAGATTTTATGGTGGAAGGTAAGCCGTACTTTGCTAAAACTGAAAGGTAATCAGATACATTGACTGTGGTATAGTTCAATGTATTGATGCTTAGATCTTCTACCACGCAAATTTTGATCCACCGTTGCTTGCCGTCTAGAACTTCATCTTGCTCGCTCAAGAATCGTGAGGCACTATTTTTAGGAGGACGATAAATGGCTAGCAGAAGTAAGTCCGCGTTTGCTAGCGTGATTTTCACTGGAAGGCATTCAGCATGGCTAAAGGTGATGTTCACTGATGTGGTGGAATATTTCGTGCAAACAGATAGCGCTATGCCACCACCTGGTTGGTTTGCCCTTGATATAAAATAGGCCCTGTAATCATTCAAGACAAACATATTTGTGCCATCCACTGACACATTTGATTCGACTAAAACAAACACGTCCACGCAATCATTGAGCGATTCCGCTACCATTTTAAATTCATCCCAGTACTTTCGAAGGCTTCTAATATTTACGCTAATCACTGTAAAGTCATGTTCTAGGTTGATGCAAAAACTATTTTTAAACTCAGGGAAATTCGATGTGGTATAAAGGTTTCTTGCCATGGAGTTTATGAGATTTTAGCAATGTCCAGAAAGTTGTTCACTCGGATCAGAGACGCATCTTCGTCTTTCTTCACAAAAATATTGCCTCCTTTCACCCATGAAAATTTGTAGCTTTTTTCTCGTGCTGCCGTTCTCGCTCGCCAGAACAAATTACGGTTGAGCCTTGTCAGGTTATTATTGAAAAACAGCTTCGGACACTGCCCGTTTTGGTGCAAATGTTTTAGTCTCTCCCTAGAATCAAACCATCGTTCTCTTGCAGCCACCGACGAAAAGCGCACAAGTACCGTCGGGTTGGACTTGTGTTTGCTTGGCAAGCGATGAACGACCTCGATATCAGAGCTAACAAAGTCTGATAGTTCGAGTTTGCTGATTATGTGCGACAAGACTGCTCTCAGGTTTTCGTTATGTACGACTGGTAGTCCTTCAATTTCCTTGTTGGCCTTTCTGCTATATTGCTCACTTTCATTTAGATGCTGTAGAAGTTGCTGAATCATTTTGCTTGTGTTTCAGTTCACTTTTAAGGTCAGCAATTTGAGGCTCATGCGCAGCTTTCCCTCTTTGCTGGCTGATAGCTGCTGCAAGACCAAATCGCATTGCTTTGACATGAAAGAAACTGTTTATTCCAGGTCCTTCACTGACATAGTTTACTCTCGTAAATTCGGCTTTTAGGAGAAGCAGTGAGTCAACTTTGCCGTGTAGGGTCAACAAAGAAGCAAGGCTATCTTTAATAGCAGCCAACCCTGATGCCATCTCAGGTTCTTCTGAGGAATCTTCTGTTGTAGTCATACCCACTGCCTGTGAAAACGCCCCAACCCCACACGTTGTTTAGCTGTATGACAAGTTCTGCATACCAATGAATCACCTATTATTATTATTATTATTATTATTATATATTATAACAGTGGCGAGGTGTGAAAGCAAATAACAAATAATTATATCTCGGGTTCTACGTCCAAAAACAGTGGTAAGATTGAGAGACGCCATAGAGCAGAGAGAGAGAGAGATAAAGATGCAAGGAAAGGCAAGGAGGTTAACCAGACGCACATCCGGTTTCCTACCCTGCACTGGGAAGGAGTAAAGGGGAAAAAGTGGTTGCAGAGAGATGAGAAGGTACCCACAATCACCAGCATACTCAGGGGTGCACACACAGTCTAAAGGCGGTCGCTCAGGTTTGTTGACTTTAGGTAAAGTAGCAGTGTTTTAGTTGCTTTTTGCGCAACTGAGGCAGATGCCCAAGGTCCTAGTATCTTCTGCACACAAAATGGTCCGGGGTCAAGTTGATTCAAAACCATCCTGAGCTGGCATCGCTGTGTGTCGTAGCAAGCGCAGGGTTCCGGAAAATTCAACCATGTGGTGTTCTTCAACACGAACGACATTGCATTGTGCACGGTCCACTACAATTAGGCCTCCATCAAAATGCGACTGCCACGACCGGGATCAAACCTTCGGGTTAGAAGGCGAGCCTCCCAGCCGCTGTGGCGGACGGGGTGGGAGCAGCATCAGCCCTTCAAAGAGCAGCAACTCCCTAAGGGGGCGAACGCATCGAGGCACACTACGCCGGACACACAAGAGCCGCAGCTATACCATATACAACTTCCACGTATGCACATAGCGCCCAAGAGCTACAAAATTTTCACGAGAGCACAAGAGATAGAGAAGAGAGTGAGAATTTATTTAGAGAAAGGAGAAAAGGTCAGCCTGAGCTATAGTGTGCTTTGGCCTGCTACTCTACACTGGGGAAGGGTGACTGCGGAGCAAAAGAGTGATGAATAACAATGGTAAAGTAGAGAGATGATATGTTCTTAGTAGGCTGGGTAATTCTACAGACGTGAATCCAGTCCAGTGGCTTCTAAGAAAGGGATGACGGCTTGTGTAAACACATGTGTGCTGCTGGCGTCAGGCCAAGGACCTAACACAACCTCATCGGTTAATGGTCGACTAATATATCGGCCAATCGAAGATATCAGTTGCTGACGTTCGCTTGAATATGCTGGACAGTCGCAAAATATATGTTCGAGCGTTTCTGGCAACCGACAGTGACCACAATTGGGACCTGTGTCATAACAGCCAATCAAGTGGGTGTAACGTCTCGTGTAAGCCACACCGAGGCGAATGCGGTGGATAGTGCATGAGATGGTTCGCTTTAACCTTTGAAGCATACAGAACTTCATTTCCGGGTCTGCACAAGAGATGAATCCCAAAAAAGCGTAGGTTCGCAGGAGCTGCGCCTAGGCAACTATTTGAGGAAGAAAATGGTACGTTTAACATCTCCGTTTTTTATTTGTGTTTTTTATCTACGATATCGGTAAAGGTCACCCTACTTGTTCCTTAACCTCGCCGCATTACTATTGCTTGCGCTTCACAAAAGAGATTAAAAAATGAGAAGAGGTGTTTCTGCACAGAAGTCTAAGAAGTAAACACGGAGGTTTGGAAGTAAATAAAATGTTGTCCATTTCATTTGTTTATGTGTTCAAGCGTGCATAACTGGAATGCGCAATGGTACAACTGTGCCTGATCTTTTTTTCCCCAGTTTTATGAAGATTAGGAAAAACTGTCCTGGTATAGTAGTATACATAGTTTTTTTTATTCCTACCTTATTTTTTTTTTGTTCCAGACGAATTATTTCGGAAAACGCAGCCGTACTTGTGCCCCAGTTTCTTATTTTTTTTTAACATAACAAACTAGTAGCACATAAAGAGGTTTGTCTATTGATGCGGAGAAACTAATCAGCGTCCATTCGGTATTTTTTATTATCCATGCTTTTCTTGTGGGAAGTCCCACGGGCTTGCCCAAACTTTATTTAGTAGATGCTGATGTGTAGACAAGAAGAAAATAAATAGCTTTCCCGCTTTTGTTCTTTTTTGTTTCATCAAACAAGCGAGAGATGCTTCAACGTAAACGAGATGTTATTCTTTTGCCTACCGCTTTTTTTATATAGGCGGAAAGCGTGGAGTGGGAAGTTGGAAGGTGTGCAGCACTTCAAGTCGGTGTTTACGTACACGTTTCAACAAGATCTTCACTCCGCTACAAAAAACAACCGCTGTTGCATTTCCCAGGAGAGAATACGGAGAGCGAGTTTTTTTGTGTGCGTGTTCAGCTGCGGAGTTTAAAGAGGAACATTATGTTATTTCTATAAATTTCCACACTCTTGTTCAAGTTTTGAAGGAATAAGAGTAGCTCCAGCTGAATGGATCACGAAGTAAAAATGACAGAAGAGACACTCCATATTTCTCCAACCTATTTATATTTGGTTGCTTCTGAGCCAGAAAGAAACCACATTTTATGTTTATGAACGTACGAACAGAGCAACGTAGAAGCAGTTACAGCGTAACTACGCAAGCGAAAAAACAGGGGTTCGCTTCCATAGTTACGCTATAACTACATCGAGGTTGCGTTGTTTGTACATTTAGTTATGTCCTACCAGCTTGCCCAAGTTTCCACGCTTTGTGTATGTTAACGTTTGGCTCCTTCTGAGGTACTCTTCGTGTAGATGCGCTAGTATTTCAGCCTTGCCTACTGGCAACCGCTTGTAAAGAGTACTTCACATAAACCATAGTGTATGCTGTACCGTTAAAAGCGCGCGATTGTAAATGATTTGACACTATTGTTGCGAAAAGAACTACCAACCAAACGAAAACACGCGTGTAAATAGGTTTGCAGAAATTCGCACAGTAAGTGATGCATACGCATCCGAGGAGAATAATAATATTGGGATGACAGCCTGGCGGACTTTTTTAACGTTTGAATTTTAAGCATCACAAAAAAAGCGCAAAATAAAGATTCCATGACTTGTCATGTGCCCTCATTTCCTTGTGCTAAGTCTCTCGCACTGATTTTGTATAAAAGAGTAAAAATTTACTTGTCAAGATTTCAATTAAAGTTATTTGTCCGTTGCCTGCCCAGCTAGTATTTATATTTCATGCGTAAACCATGGTATCGTCTCGTGATGATAATTCACAGTAGATATACATAGGTAATCTATACAGTTTCAATCAAAATAAAGTGTAGTACTTCAGCATAAGAAAATTCATTGTAAAAATGGCCAGTATTATGGCATAGCATGCTTTTTTCTTTTTATTTGTTTCAGGAATGGGGGAGCTGAGGATTGTCCAAGCAACATTTAAATATGGGCTCATACGTTGTTTGTATGTATGTATGCACGTATGTGTACCCAAGCCTAACTAAAAATTTTCAGAGAGGACACTAAAATCTAGACCTCAGCCGCCGCCACCCTCCTACCCGGCTACGCCAGTACCAACAGAAACGATTCACTTAGAAGCCATTGAAGGTGAACAAAGTTAGTAGTTTACGAACCTCAAATTCATGTATTCATCGAATGGTAAGTCGATATGCGCAAACACTTTTTGTTCGAAGTAAGGAAAGGTGTCTTGTCTTGTTTTTTGAAAGGTGTCTGGAAATTTACCTCGAGAAGCAGAGTAATTTTTCTGAAGCAGAGCTCTGCGAGCCTATAAGACTTTCCCCCGATGCATAATGCCAATCCCACACTTATGCTTTTGTCTGGAGCATCAAAAAGCGCCATCTCCAAGTTATCCTGCTGTGTTACAAAGGATCACATCCTATCAGAATATTCAGAACTCCAAACTAAAATTGTTATCATGTGTGTCACAAAAGAAGAAAAGAGTATGGGCATACTTTCAGACTGGATAGTTTACGTAACCATAGCGAATTTTTTCATGGTCTCTGGCTATTTCGTTTTTATGTTGTTGTCTCGGCCTTAGAAATATCGTCCACTTTCTTAAACCAATTCGTCTTGATATTCCTGCGTTATTTTGTTTGTTGGTCTTCAAACTTCAGGTATTGTTACCAGAAAAGCAGATAATAGGCACTGACAGGCACATTTGTCTTAAGAAATTTTCAGCGCAAAAGTTGCTCCCAAAGGCATGCCGAGGCCCTAGCAACAAGGCACTTCATAGTGCATTCTACTCAAGGGGCCGTTCTGAATGCATATTTTTTATTTGTTAGCATGAAGGACATAAAAAATGTACGCAATTCAATAGAAGCACGACAGTCTCCTATTCTAATGAAAATAGTTTTGTTTTCATTTCTTGTGAAATGAAATGCTAAGAGCACGTTATGTACTTTGCGAGGAATTGCTCAGAGAGAAAGCTTTCCGAAAAGCTTCTTACGCATTTCTGAATAATGTGCAAAGATAAAAAAAAACTTAGATGTGTGGCATACTAATCAGGACGCTGAGTAGTTTTGTTTTTTTTTATTTCACTTGTGCAATAAAATTTCAAGAAAACGAAAATGTTGTTTAACAGGACCTATGCAAAAAAAGAGGTGGTTAATCTCTGAAGAATAAGTAAAAGAAAAAGTGATGGCAAATGGCTGAATGGGAAGTTTCACTAAGCTTCCCAGCATTTTCTGGAGCAGGTTAGTTAGGCGGCTGTCTGATGTCTTTTCTTCGCAATCCCTTAAAAGTTCAATGAAACTTAGCAGCTTGTTATTTATAGATTGCTCTAAGAAAAGGCGGT